>CM076611.1:41508423-41640332 GCA_038502775.1 Hippodamia convergens | reverse complement strand
TTGTTTTTTATCCTTCGTTTTTATTTCCTTTGAATACCTATTCAGCTGTTTTTCAGCCAAGAATATTTTCGAAAATGCTTATCAGTTATCAGTCCCCATGAATGGGATATGAGGTTACATATCCCATTTATGGGACCTTTCGTGGAGGTTTCATGAAAAAAATTGAGTACTTCCCAAAAGTGCTACAGATTCTCGAAATTATAAAATTTTATTTTTCTTAAGAACACGAAATCTAGGAAACTATTGTCATTCCCAATTCAGGATATTTTTATGAAGAAGGCAAAATATTATGGAATTTTTTTCATTATTTCATTTCCATTCCAGTCTAGTGAAATAAACAAGAAACAGAAATAAAAGTCACTTTTTCATTTCTTTTGTTTCAAGTGTTTCAATTTTATTGAAGGTTAGCTCTAGAATTAATTGCAGAGCTTATTTTTCCGTTGAAAAAACGCCTCCCTTAATTTTTCAATTCAAAATTATTGAATGCGCGAACTTAAAAACAGCATTATAATATCAAATCATTTTCAGATATTAGAAAATATGTTAGAGCGGAAAAAATATTTGAGTGAGCTCGCAGAAGAAAACTGCAGAAAGAAAAATGCATTATGTAAGCAACGGAAGGATTTCTCCATATTTTAATAAGCCAATTCCTGATACACACCAATTATTCAGCAGTACCTATCACTCATAGCTCTAAAATTTTTTGCAACTACATATTCCAGTGCGTAAAGATCTTTTTCCAAGCTTGAGACAATCAAAAATAAGGAGCTCTCAAAATTTGTAGGTACACAGATATACTGATTCAATATGAAAGGTGTAGACATAAAGAAAGCAGAGTAGAATAGTTGTTGTAATATTTTTGATGCTGAACTTTATAGGACGGAGATATAACAAAGCTGTATGAATCCATTCAAAGATGTAATCATTGAAAACAAAGAGTCGAGCCTCTAAAATGATGCAATTCCAAGCAATTACTGACAGAAAAAACTTAACGCCGTGTATATGAGAAAGAAATCAAGTGAATTGGTTCAAGATTCGACATAATTCACCAGATGATCTAAAAAAAAATTAAACCATACAGACTAGAAAGACGAATTAGATATTGTCACTGAGAGAAAGTATACACCCGTTTTCGGCTTTATTATGACCCTCTTCAGTATTCCATATATCCCAAAGACAACATATAAACAAAACAAAAATTCCTTCGTTTAAACAATCTACTTTTAAGTGATCTATTCAAAATTGAAGTGATTGACGAATCTCGGTCACGGATCACGTTATAAACAAAAATTGCTGATCTGCTCAGCTCTTGAAGCAATGTTCCATTTATCTTTATCATTATTGAATCATTGAAAATATCTCTTGAATGTTTTCCTTAACGATTTCGTTTCCGAAAATCATTTCCTGAAATCAGATACCTCCATTGCACTTGGGTGGTAAAACAGGGTAGAAAAGTCTATACTCGGGTAACTCAATATATGTGTGTCTGGTTCCAACCAAGTCGGCAATTTTCATAATGTTTTAAATTCACATTCTATGAGTGTAAACCATGTGCGTAACACTTGAAGGAAGATCTGTCATATAAATATTTATCGATAGACTCATTACTAACGTAGGTAGAAGGTATATGAAACTAAAATAAAACTTGATCTGAAAGAATTCGAAGAAGTGCGATATTTATCGCATTCACCTAACTTAATATCGATTTCATCCAGGTTTTATTGCGTAAATAGACTTTTCACGGCTTTACGCGGAAGAGAAAAGCATTGTTACCTCATATTACTTTTTTTTTGTTATACAGGTGTACCAAGTTCGACGACCCATTAGGCGTTCCTGGAGAACTAGACTTATTTGAAATATGAAAATTGCGATTATTTTATTTTGGACATTATCTACCAAGCTAAAATATTCTTAGAGCCTGACCACTTTTCAGTTAAACAGGGAGCGAAACAAAATTTTCAAAATTATTTTTTTTTCTGTTTTTTTGTTTTCGAATTTGACAGAACATGCAATTCTGAATTCATTCGTACTCAAATCGTTGCATTCTTCGAAATACTTTCCAAAATATTGAGAAAAACGTGAAGAAAAAGAGAGAAAAGAGTAGTCGGTATTTTGTGTGTTATTCCTAACCTAGATACCTTAAGCACAAACCGTTTTCCACATTTCTGAAGACAAAGACTGTGGAAATATTGTACATTTTTCAGAATTTTTAAAAACTCATCACAAGGTGTTCCAAATGTTGGGTACAAAATTGGGATCAAGATTGGCCCATAACTTTCGTTATTCAAATTAGAACCCTATTTTTTTATGATTGCGTTGGATTGTACGAAGAGAAAATGATAAAATGTTTCAACATGTTAATGCTCCTAAAATTGATAATTCTTGAGTTTATTTAGGATTTTCTGATTTTATGTCGCGTAGCGTCAAATCATCTAATCTGTTCATATCAACTATGACCTTGTTCATAGAAGATAAATAATTCCGATACTGACTAGTGACACACACTTGAAATACTCAAATCGTTTGCATTCGTCAAAATACTTTCCGAAATATCAAAAAAAAAACTAAACAAAAAAATTAGAAGAGATATTCGGTATAATGTTTGCTATTTCTAATCTAGATATCTTAAGCACAAACTGTTTTCACGTTTTTGTAGTCGAAAACAGTGGAAATATTTTACATATTTGAAATTTTGAAAAACTCGTCACAGGGTGTTCCAAATGTTCGGTCAAAAATTGGGATCAAGATTGGCCTATAACTTTCATTTTTCAAAATAGAACCCTGCTTTTTTATTAGTTGCGTTGTATTCTGCGAAGAAAAAATGATGATATTGTTCTATCATGTTGATACTCCTAAAATTAATAATTCTTGAGTTATTTAGATTTTCTGATTCAATGTCGTACGTTGCGTCAAATGTATAAAAATTTGTTCCATAACAACAATGATGAATGAATAAAAAAAAAGGTGTGTCACTAGTGAGTTATTGGAATATTTTTTTCTTCTATGACCAAGGTCATAGTTGATATGAAACAGATTTAAATGAATTTGACGCTACGAACGACATAAAATCAGAAAATCCTGAATAACTCAAGAATTATCAATTTTAGGAGCATTAACATGTTGGAACATTATCATCATTTCTCTTCGTACAATCCAACGCAATCATAAAATAATAGGGTTCTAATTTGAAAAACGAAAGTTATGGCCAATCTTGATCCCAATTTTTTGATGAGTTTTTCAAAATTCTGAAAATGTACAATATTTCCACAGTCTTTGACTTCAAAAATGTGAAAACGGTGTGTGCTTAAGGTATCTGGATTAGGGAAAAACAAACATAAACCGAATACTCTTTTCTCTATTTTTCTTCAGGTTTTTCTCGATATTTTGGAAAGTATTTCGAAAAATGCAACGATTTGAGTACGAATGTATTCAGAATTGTATACTCTATCAAATTCGAAAACAAAAAAACAGAAAAAAAAATTTTTGAAAATTTTTTTTTCGCTCCTTGTATAACTGAAAGTGGTCAGGCTCCAAGAATATTTTTAGCTCGGTAGATAATGTCAAACAATATAATAATCCCAATTTTCAGATTTCAAATAAGTCTAGTTCTCCAGAAACGCCTAATATGCCGTCGAACTTGGTACACCCTGTATATGGAGAGTACTTCGGAAAGTTGGTTGACAGCGTTTTAGTCTATTCTACTATTTATATATATTTGGTTTGGCAAAGTCTCATATTTGTCTACATAATTTTTACAACATTTGTCTTGCTTGATTCATGAGAGACGTTTTCATAGTATAATTGCTGTTTGCTCCTCGTTTAATAACTTTTTTTGTTTCAGTTGTTTGTATTTCTAAGCATTTTGAAGCACATAATGTAATATTTTATTTTTTTACAAATCAACACTGAATTAAAATATTATAATATGATTTGCAACATGCCTAGATGCAAACATTCAAGCTCAGTTCACCACGAAATGTTGACTTGAAATTTTCAGGATCGTTTGTCTATCGTAGGCATATGTTTGTCCATCACCTGTTTATTTTTCCATTCATCTAGCACCGTTCAGAGGAGAAATAGGAAAATACATCCTTTCTTTCTTGACAATAGATAAAGTGAGTTTTTCTCGAAAAAACATACAGCATCTCGGACTTATTTAATAAAACTTCTTGAGCTAGAGCTCGAATTGTCTTTGATCATTTTAGTCTAACTCCAATGGATTGCCCATCGTCGACCGTAAAATTCTGAGATGAACTTCTTTTATTCATGACTTGTTCATTAAAAATCTATATTTTTCGTCATCTCTTCAAAAATTTCCACACATTGAAACCACTACTCGAATAAATTCTCTACATTTAAGTGCAACACAAATCAAAATCTATCATCTGTTTATAGAGTTAGGAATTTAAAGAAAAAACGATCTATGGTTAGGTATAATGGAATTAGCATAACGTTCAAACGACAGCACCGAACTGGATAATTATTTTTTGTATACTTAAAATCCGACAAGGTTTTTACAATGTAATATTTTAGGATAATATCGTACAAAAAATCATTTTAAGATAATATCTTCCAAGCAATAGGCAATCATAGAATAAATTTATTGAGATTTGACCCTTAGACACAACAGTGAGTAGAGTCTTTGACAGTGAGGAAATATAGAATGAATCGCAATTTGAAATTTATACAAATTTGAAATGTTTTTCCAAAAAGTTATACCAAATTTCCACACTTAAGGATAATGTCAAAGAAATGTGAATTATAAGCAACATTACCAAACTAAGAAAAAAAATGAAATCTTTGCCTTTACGGAGGCCACATCGAGAACATTTTTTGAAACATAGATGAATTGAAAATGGTATTCATTTCGATGATAACTGTTTTGAATTCATCTATTTTCAAAAATTACCACACTAGTTTGAAATTAAATGTTCATATATCAACTTTGAAAGAATCAATTCGACAGGGTGAATTAAATCAATTCATGGAATGACTAAGTACTTCCATCAGGCCAGAAATATAAATAAATTGGTCAATTGAACAAATTAAGAGGATTTGTACGAAATATTTCGTGAATAACTGAAAACACAACACCTGGAGTGGACATCGACAACATCCCATGGTTCATCTGCAAGGCGGATATAGCTTCTTTTCGTGGGAGGGGTAATAACCATTGAAAACTAATAACTAGAGACTTCCGGTTTTTTTGAGCTTGAAAGATATTTACTTACCACAATTTAGGAAGTTTCATTGCTAATACACTTCGCGAAACAATTAAAGGAACAGAAAAATTTTCGAATTTTTTTATCTAAAGGGTGTATCTCAGTGAAAAAATGGTCGTATAGAAAATAGTAAACCAACTCTGAAGCTTGAAGACTCAAGTTTCTGAAATTATTGGTTAACAATTTTTCAGAGTAACCGGTGGCCATGAAATCATCGGTAAAGCACGAAGAAAAAATTTTGAAAATTTTTTCGAATGTTTATTTTTTTCCTTACGCTCACTTGAAAATTTTTTTTAGCTAGACCGATGAAAATGTAGCATAACCTGTTCATAAATCAGCTTTAATTTGCTTTTTACGACTTTCGAGATATATATTTTAAATGCAAAAGGATTCTTTTTCACTCAACCGACGATATCTCGGAAAATACTGTCCGCCTACCAAGCCGAAAGGCGATTTCTTTTTCTACAGAAAATTTCCTACAGAAATCTGTTTTGTTCATAAAAAAAAAATTCGGAAAAAAAGCACAAAAATGTCATTTTGCCATTTTTTGGTTATTGGACTGTATCATCTTCAATATCGAGGGGAAATCTTAGGTTATAGAAAAATCGATCGTTTCAGCGGTTTTTCTTGGACCTATTGATTGAACATTTTGAAAAACTTAGAAGAGCAAGGTTTTTTTCCTTAAACTTGACCTAATTTTTAAATCGGTTTTTTTTACCGAATGAGTCGAAAGGTTTTCAGAAAAACTGTTTTTTTAAACGTGTTATCAGAAAACGGAAAAGTTCTGTCGCTCAGAATTTCGCTTAAAGAGTAACGTGCATGGGCAAGTTAGGGGTATGAATTTTAAATTCATTCAATGATTTTTTTCTGAGGAAAATGAGGGTTTAAATGTACCCAGTTCCATAGTTCCAGTGGAGGTGAGTGAGAAGTGGTCTCTTTTTTTAAATTAGAATTTTTTTTATTCTTATTTTACTTTGAGAACAAAATTCAAAGAAATTCTCCGAATGTTTACTTTTTTTTTTCAAATTTCGGAAATTTTTGAAAATGAAATTTATTTTTATGATTTTATTTAAAAAACTGGAGTGAAAAGTGGAGAAATAATGTAATTATTGATTGATTAAGGAAATTCGATCAAGTTTAAGGTACAAAAAACTTGTTTCCTAATTTTTTCAAAATTTCAATCTATCGGTTCAAAAAACGGATGAACCGATCAATCTACACGATTTAGGAGGGACTCCGGGGAACATCAGGCTGTAAAATTTCTTCATAACTTAAGCTTTTTCGCCAATATGACGAAGATACAGTGCATTGAACAAAGAAAAGTAAAATGGCATTTCTTTGCTCTTTTTCCACGTTTATGTGACAAGTGAAAAAAAATTTTTTTTAATTGAACAGAACAGATTTTTGGAGGAAATTTCCTGTAGAAAAACAAATCGCCTTTTGGCTCACTAGGCGATCAGCAGTTCCGGAGATATCGGCAGTTGAGTGAAAAACGATCATTTTGCATTTGCAAGACAAATGGTTATTTCTGAAAGTCATGAAAAGCAAATTAGAGCTGAATAAATAGGTTATGTGACATTTGCATTGTTCGATCTCGAGAAAATCTTTCCGTGCGCGTAGAGGAAAAAAATTCGAAGAATTTTGAAAATTTTTCTCTCCGTGCTTCATTCGGTACTCCCAAAAATTCCCAATAAATTCAGAAACAAAAGTCTTCACGCTTCAAAAGTAAGTTTATTTTATTTTCTATAAAACCATTTTTCACTGAGATACATCCTGTTGAAAATCACGGAAAAATTTTGAATATTTTTCTGTTCCTTTAATTGTTGCTCGGAGTATATATTGACAATATTTGAGAAATTACGAATTTAAAATTATTGTATGAAATTTCTTATGTGCATCACGTTGCGTAGGTATCTTTTTGTCAGGTTTTCGATACTCATGGGGGTATTTACCCCCATTACAACACCCCCCCCCCGTAAATCAGCCCTTGGTTCATTATCCCCGAATGGAGTGCACATGCACCCAAGTAACTGATAGAAGTTCACAAGTACCTTTTGTTTGAATTAAAGCATATTACCAAGAAGCTTGAATAACGGGTACTATAATAAAGCCATATACGCAAACCAAGCTCACATAGCTAAAAAGTCGAAAACTTTCTAGGAAATTTTATGAAAAACTATGTAATGTAGAAATTGTTTGATGTACATATAAACAAATATATATCAAAATTTTTAGTTTGGATTCAACGAATAACTATTAATAAAGCATCCACTTAATGCATAAATCAACAATTATTGAAGTCGAGAAAATTTAAGTGTGTTGCGTTATGCTTGGACATCCAGAAGGCCTTTGATAGTATGTCTCACAGGGGACTTTTATATGAGTTGAATAAAACTAAATGCCTGTACTAACCCAATTCCTAGAGGACAGTATGAAATAAATTTTACTGTTTTAAAATGTACACCAACATATTTAGAAAACAATATGTGCTGCAATTTTCTGACCATGCAACAATGACGGTACATGAAAAATCAGTGCAATGTAAGCAATGTTGCAAACAAAGAATACAAGAATAAGTAAATAATGTCACAATATGGTGGTAAAATGGTAAGTAAGTCTCAGTTTTATCATCTTCGTCTTATCAACTTCTAGATGTTCTGGACTAGACATTATTTCTGACGCTTTCGACCAACATCATATAATGCAAAAATGCTTCGTTAAGGAGCTAGAGCTCGCTGGAGATGACTTAATTAATTAATTAAAAAACTGTTTTATGAGACGAAGCTTTCATTAAATTATTGTATTGGGATCAAGCAGGATAAAATATTTCACCCGCATTCTGAATTTTTTTACATTACGAGCATTGAGTAGTGAACGACGGGTAATTTTTCGAATCGATTTTTCTTGAAACCGGTGCAACTGGGCGATGTCACACACAGAGCACATGTTTTCAAGAAAAAAATATCAAGTTTATGAATTTGATGGAAAACTTGTAAAATAATGAAAGGTAAAAAAGCTGTCGCTAAAAATACCCTTCTACCACCCCCCCACCCTAAAATGATACGCTTAGGGTTGAGATGACAAAAAGGTCACTCGAACCATTCGATGCGTATCTTTGATATTAGCCAATGTGTAACATTTCAACAAGGTGACGCGTTTCTGGCGATATGTGACAAAAAGTAGCCTGAAAGTCATCTTCACAGGCTCTAGCTTCTTAACGAAGAATTTTTGTATTATATGATTTTGGTCGAAAGTGTCTTAAATGAAGTCTAGAACATCCACCTGAAGTTTGTCGGTCTAATTATGGGACACCCTGTATATGAGAAAAAAATGTTATGAGTTTATACAGGGTGATTGTTTATATTTTACTCAATAGCTATCTCAGTTCATATTGGCCGTTACAAAAACATTCAACTGGGCAAATTTGTAGTATTTTTCATGGGCATTCAGAATTCAGTACTAAGAAATGCATAAGGGTATCGTAAACCTAAAAATTTGTTGTGAGCTGTTGTTATTTAAATGGTCACCCTGTATTTTATTTTCCAAATCGGTAGAACTCTTTCGTCTGATTACAGATATATACTTTATTGAAGTTATTTTTGGCAGTTTCTTGAAAATAAAGGTTTTTTGTCTAAATCTATGCCAGCTGTAGAACGCCACTCGAGAATGCTGTGATTTCTCTAAGTCGAAGTTCCATTCTATGGCTTCCTGATAGTCCCAACTTAACCCCATTGGACACTTTTTTATGGGGATATGTGAAATCTAAAGTGTATTTGGCCCGTTCGAGAACTATTGAAGACATTATTAAATTCAGAATAGAGGAAGAAATTGAAAACCTCAAGGTGAGGAAAACCCCTTGAAACTTAATAAAAAAATATGGACTGTGGGTAGAAAGTAAATGGGGGTCAGATGAATACTTAATTTAACATTTAGCTAATGATTAAATAAAATAAATATCAGTTGTCTTATTATCCACGATTCCTTCGATATAAAGAAATCGCATCGTTCTCGGTGTGGCATTCCACAGCTGCCTTAGATTTAGAAAAAAATACCTATATTTTTAGAAAACTGCCAGAAAAAACCTCAATAACGTATATATTATTTGAAAACAGAAGAAAGAGTTTCTACCGATTAGGAAAGTAAAATACAGGGTGTACCACTTAAAAAACAACAGTTCACAACAAACTTTTAGGTCTACGATGCCTTTATTATGCTGAATTCTGAGTGCCGTTTTTATACGACAAATATTAACTGAGATAGCTATCATGGGCGCCCGCAGGGGAGGGGGCCAGGGGGGGCCTGGCCCCCCCTGAGATTTTGATCCCCTATCGAATTGATAACTCCTTGAAGCGTGTTGAGCACTTTTTGGGTGAACAAAAATCATGGAAAGTTTTCGAAGACGATAAATTCCATGTTTTTGTTTACCTAAAACGAAGTAATAAATTCATAAACTACCCCATGCCTATCGACATTCTCTTCAATCGCTACCAGATGTTCGTTTTATGACCGGTTTATTTAGCGGCTTCTTTGATGGGGATTCTTCATGCGACAAGTGGGAGTACTCTCATATTTCAATAATTATTGTCCATTCTCCAATCAGAATATTTTTTCCGAGAAGGCGGAAATATAGAATCTTTTCATTAGTATTTTCATTCCAGAGAAGATGTAATCGAAATCGAAACAATCGAAACCACGTTGAGGTTGTATTCAGACAGTATTCTTAGTTTTTAGTGTCTTTGACTCCAAATTGTGTAACTTCTTTAGTTATTTACGTAGTTGATTTTTTCGTTCGGCGCCTCTCAATGTGAAGTTTCAACTATTATAATTGTTGATTATTGCTAAGAAGTGTAAAAAATCCGAAACGTGGCAGTCTTTGGGGTCTGCGGATAGAAGTGAAAACAAAGTAACACGTGAATTGTATCGTAGAGCGTCGACCTATTAGATTTGTAAGGAAATATTAATGACCAATTTGAACTT
The DNA here is from genome assembly GCA_038502775.1 of Hippodamia convergens. Taxonomy (NCBI): domain Eukaryota; kingdom Metazoa; phylum Arthropoda; class Insecta; order Coleoptera; family Coccinellidae; genus Hippodamia; species Hippodamia convergens. Next base: position 41,630,133 of record CM076611.1, on the reverse strand, counting down.
CCCTGATCCCTGATCATAAACACTTCTTTGTAAACCAAAATTAATTCAAAAATGATAACCGAATAGTTCGACGATACAATTTACTCAGATTCCACTTCCGGAAGACTGTTTTTTTCTTGTTTGTTGAGAGTCAATTTTACTTATGTTTCTATATATATTTCATATATTTAAATGATATGATGAATTTACCTTTGAAAAATATGGATATTATAAAATTTTCCAAAGGAGATCGAATGTCGATGACGATCGCTATAAGACACCCAAAAAATAAACCTTTATACATCAATGCAGACTCATTCCTCGTGTACTGATAAAGAAACAATCCAAGAAAAATATAAGAATCAACTTCCTATAGCTATTGAGTAAAATATAAACAATCAAAATTAAGTTGTGCTACTCTTTATTGATTTATATTCCTAGCTTTCGGCTTTTGAAAGTGTTGATCACCAATTTCACGCTTATTGCACAATATAAAATGTATGTTTCAATCGTGGGATGCTTATGTGATTACCTTTTTGCATGGACAATTGAAAGTTGTGTTGAGAATATGTTCTATTTTTTTCTTTTCAGATAAGAAAACCAAATAAGAAGCTCTATATTATAAAGCATTGCAATAAAGTATAAAATGTAGGTGCTATTCTATTTCATACTATGGTAATATTAGTATCGAAAACTTTTTTTCCAAAGGCTCACGCTTACGTATTCTATCAACTACATCTTGGTTCTACTTTTTTGAGGGTTGTGAAGTAGATTGTTGGGATTTTTTTTATTCCTGACTTGATCATCTATTGAGTCATTTTATTCTTGATCTTTTCCATAATTTATCTAACTTTTTTCATTATAGTTACACCTCCCGTGCAAAGCCGGGGCGGACAGATAGTATATAAGTATGTATATAAGAGATGACTCCCCTCCAACAAATTGAATACTGGCAGGAATGATGCATTTCCGCCGTTCATTTTAGTTGCAATCATTCAAAAGCATCCTCCTCATGTTACCACTGCCTGAAAGTATTATGAAATGACGTATTTGATGGGCCTCGCTAAGTCAGTACATAAATATAGGGGCTCTTTGATCGGGAGAGCAAGCTTTCAACTCGTGTTGGATTGATTTGTTTACCGTCTGCGTCCTTGAAAAATATGAATACCCTAATAGCTTTTCTGACTGAACAAACAAGACAAGTAAAAAGAAAAATACTTTTTCCTTGAGGATTTATTTTCATCTTGGCAATAATTCTCTGATCACAATTTTTCAATCAAAAATTTACGCAATGAACTTGTTTTGTGAATTAGGGAATTTTATCGAAAAACTAGTATTTATTTATTTACTTATGAAAATGACATCTAACAGAAAAGTGATTATTGTCAAGGTTTGATTGAAACTGGTACAAAATTTTTTGTAAGTATGTACGTACGTGTACCGTGTTCCATGTTTTTTGTTGTTCGTTCCGCGTCACTAAGTGAAATAAGCCACGGAAGGGTTACAAGAAATCCCACATATCAACAGGACTATATGCTCAGGGAAGAGGTATGTGTGTGTATTCCTGAAATCCAGCAGCATCATATACATATTGTAGGTTTGCCGGAATTTTTTCACATGCACTAAAAAATTTAATATAATAAATATCATTAATTATTATTTGAACTGATTATATCGAACATTTGATTACATATGTTACACACACACACATGTGTCTCACATCATAAATAATTTTTGAAACTCTCGGCAAACTTTCAATCTCATATGAAATCGCTGACCTAGCTACCAGGCCACTATGCGAAGGCGAAAGTGTTGAATATTCTCTATTCGAGACGTCTGCGCCATCTGTTATCAATATAGATAGGTAGTCTTAAACTACATTAGTATCGTCCGATTTCACTACATCTAGAAAAAGGTGAAGTAACTAGGAAACTGATGTAGCGCCATCTCTTCGGCCATTAGAAAATAAGAAACATTATGAAGCGCCATCTTGAGGAGAGTAGTATTACTTTGGATGCATGTTACTACGCAGCGTTCTGTAACACACAACTGTAAATGAGAGCGAAACACCTAGCGGTAGAATAGGCAACTAAAAGTTATCAATTTTTATTTTACATCATGTAATTAATATAAAGTTCGTACGTAGGTTAGTAGATGAGTTAAGGAAAACATTCGGTCATCTTCAGTTTTCAAATAACCACCATATGAAATAAAAATGTATTCATAGCGTCTCTAATTTTTACAGAGCGATGTCATGATTCTTTTTTATTGATTACAAAATATTTTATGCTGCTTTGGTGGACCTTGCCTATAACTATGATATTGAAAAAATTGGTACCGTATTTGAAAATATGTATCTGTAAGTCAACATGAATAAAATAGAAATTAAAGTTTCATGAAACAATTGAATCCAAAACGAAACAATAGGTACCTATTCAGTGTAAATGTTCAAATTACGCTTCCTTGAACGTTTGGAATTTAAAAATATGATTGTAACTACTTTGTAACAAAAATGAAATGATGACGCTTCTACTCAATATGGAATAAACGTTGCGGTGTTATTTCTGATCAGAGGCTTATTCTTATTGGCCAAATTATTTATTAGAATTACGGCAAAGACTTCGATTCACTTGTGGAAAATGTGCACACTGTTTACAATTTTATCGCGCTCAATGTCAAATGATAAACGAGCAGAATTTTTTTCAATGACAATTTCAATTTTTTTTCCTATAACTCTTGTGTTGATTTTTAAAAAAATTGTTATTTACAATATGAAGAGAGAAAAGAGAGAAAAAAAAAAATTGAACGTCTCTTTGTAAAAACAAACGAGGTCATAATTAAAATTTTCAAGCCATAAAATTATGAATAAAGAAATCCTTTCAAGCGTTTTGGCTGGAAACCTTCAATTAATAGATATTCCTTAGTTGACCCATACACCGTATAAGTAATTATCTTTTATTTTAGAATAGTTTCGAATTTCTTTTGAATTCTATCTACATACACCAGATTGAATTTGCGCCTGACCTTAGATGACGGATTTCAATTCTGTTCAGGTTGGATCTAGAAAAAATTTTTTTATTTGTGTATATATCTCATGAATTTTCGAAAGATCCTAACGTCAATTTCAACCTATAATGTAGCATCCCGGACCACTGAAAGATGAAATGTAAGTGCCAGGTCTTATGTCCTAGGTATAAAACAAGGAGAGATGACGCACGCTTTTTTAAAATGCACCGTAAATCCACTGTTTTGAACTAAATATTTTTCAGAAATAAAATACAAAATTTCTGATTTTGGCCATCTCTCCCCTATCCCATGGTGTGAGACGACGCTTGGGGTATGGGAGAGATTGCTAATAGGGGTTCTGGGGTTCAAAATAATATGTCCACTTTTGGGAAATTGTTCTCTTTCCACAGAGCATACAAGATATTTTGTCAAGAAGCCACCTGCGACATTCCGCTGTCGATTTAGTATTTTCGTAGAGCTCCAAGCATCCTACACATTCATTTTCATCAAAAGCAGTAGTGCACCCAGGGAGGAGCCAAGGGGCAGCATAAAAATTTTTCGCATATTTCATATAAATCATTTTTCTGTGAAACCTGCTTGAAGTTCCAGCAATATGCATTTTCCAGCCTGGAACATACCTACCTACTTTGGCATGACATGTTAAACTTTATACTTCCTTCAATTTCAATTTGAATGAGAATGAAGATTTCACTCGAAAAATACAGCACTAAATGGTAAATGATCACTTAACAAAAGTGAAGGAGTCGAGAGATACTAGACCTCAAATATAAAAAAGAAATTAAGTATGTTTGAGTTGTTCTCCACCAAATGAATGAATGTCTAGGCATCTCGATCTAATTTTAAACCATTGAATAATTATTTACGTTAAGGTGGCCGATGAATCACCAGAGTATGATTATTAGTGCTCCCATATAAATAGAGGAGTTATCAAGATTTTGCTGTTGCTCCTGTACAGAGTGGAGAGCATCCACAGGCAAATTCTCAAGTACTTGGCACCAGATCACCTTTTAACCTAAAAGCTCTGCTCGCCGTCAAGATAACCCTTTATCCCACATCCTCTGATTATTACTCATTACCTTCTCATTAATTATAAACAAAAGCGAATGAGCATTCGAGCCTGTGATTTCATCCTGATTCTATGAAGATGAAGCACAAGTAGACTTCGTTCCTTCGGAAACACTCTATAATTTAGTTGAAAAATTATTGCATGACGGCAAGGAAATTGAATCTAGTTGAAAAATTCACAAAATATTATATGCAGAGAAAGTTTTCAAATACACAATGTATCAAGCATTTCAACACAATATAAATATAATAAGTTCAAAGAATCATAAAACAATATATGCAGCTTGCCGCACAAAATGTTAACACAAAATGTTAACAAATATTTGAGGGGGGCTGAAACTTGGAATGAAACAATATCTGAGTATCAGCTCGTTGTTGTAATTTTGACATTATTTCATTTCAAAGATCATTTTGTTATTTTTGCATTGTAACTTACATCTGAAATGAATCTTATCTTATGTATTTTTATAGGCATATATCTTTTAATTTATAGAAAAAGTCCCGCAACATTTGAAGAAAACACATCAGCAGTAAGCCACCTTGAAAAGTTATCTTATTTTGAATGAATAGGATGTATTAATCTTAAATTAACATCGCTCATCATAGGTTTTACTTACCATTGAAAAAAGCATGAATGTAAAAGTAATATGTTTGTAACCAGAATTTGATGCGGTAAAATATGCAATAGATACTGTATTAACAATTTTTAACACCGATTTATCTTGGATCGCATTCCATCAAATCTTCATATGTGTTTTTTTCTAGATATCAAAATTATATCAGAACAGTTATGTCACAGAAAAAATTCGACCAATTGGATTTTATTCGACGTGAAATGGATCAAAAAAGAGTTAAAAATGTGGTAAATATCGAAATCAACAAGAAAAAAATGTTTGAGGGTTGAGTAATTCATGTTGCACAGTCCTCTAAAAAGGTCGTGCGATGCTTTTTATTACACTATTCTCTAACATGACGTTTGCGGATATCACCAACGAAATATTTATAACACTGCAAATCAAGTACCTACCCTAACCTAGGCTAGGTTTCTTCCACAGTGAAGAAACCTTCCTCACAACTTATGACTTCTTTCAAAATATTTTGTATTCATTTTCATTTTACTTCGAATGCTTTTTGTTTAGTTTTTCATACAAGGACTGATTCGGCAGTTATGAAACTCAGCAATCAGTCTTTTCATGTCGTTCATTTTGAATAGTCCATTTTGATGTTGAAAAGATTACGCCTTTACCTTTACATTGGCACAATAGATACAAATAAGAATGAAGAAGAATAAAACAGTGTTTTTACAGAAAACATTAAAAAACCCACGAAAAAACAAATGTTGGGTCTTCACCCTATAAGATTATATTCTTCCTGCAAATCCTCAGATCACAATATTTTCTGAACCAAAGAGTTAACTTCGATAATTCTTGAATCGTTTGATGCTCACACTTGATGACTAAAAGTCAAATTACTGTTTTAATTCTGAGATAGTAAATAAGTAAACAAAGTAAGTAAGTAAAGAAAGTATGTTGGTAGCTAAAGCGATAACTTTATGGGTATGTTTCTCATCTCATTTCAAAGTATGGTAATGATTATTTTTATGACTATGTAAAGAATATGTTACTTATATGTACTTCATGATATGTTTCCTCATATTAAAAATACACTATATTTTTAGACGTATCCCTTGATTATTCGAAGTCAAACAAAAAAAAGTTATGTGAAACATTAGATTTTTTCAAACTACAACTGACCAAATTACGAAATCGCGATAACCAACTAATTAACATATGAAGAAACAAGAAGAGCATTTCCAAAGGGATTAATTTATCAATTAACAATTTAGAAAGAAGTATAGTAATATGATGCAGCGGCGATCCATCTTAAATAATAATTAATACATAATATTCTCAAATTGTCATTCAAAAACTACTTTTAGCTTGGCTCCGTCGCTTTAAAAATCTTTGTTCACCAATGGTATGGTTTTATTTCGGGTATTTATAATTTAATAATTTCATTTTGGGGATTCTTAGTCAAATAATAAAACCTAATTAAATCCTATTTGTTTTGGAAGATAAAAGTCCTATTTCCCGTTTTTTCAGTCTTCAAGTCAACCTTCAAAATTCTCGGAAAACTACCGCTATCTACTGATTTCATCATTCTTCTTGATTTCAAATGATGGTAGGTAGGTTTTTCACTAGAAGAATGAGTCAAATTGTCAACAGAAATCGAATAATTCAAAAAATGATAGTAGATTTCATAACATAATTGAAATCCTATTAAAATTAATCAATTATCTTCAAGGCTGTGAATGAGATATGTACTGAAATAAAAATTATCGTCTTGATCGAGTGTATGAAATATTGATAGATATGAAGAAAAAAGTGGAGCAAAATAACAAGTGAAGCATCTAGAAAATGATTGACCGAAAACCCTACCAGGAAAGACAGTATTTCTGCAATTTCAGTTTTTCTATACTGAATAACGAAGGAAAATTTTCATTTAAAAGACAAATATGAAAATTCCTGATTTTTTCGAGTTTCGAATATAATAATAGTATCGAAGTTCTTGAAACTGTATAATTTTTGTATTTGTGTGGTCTGCTGTAGGTGAAATATACGAGAACGTATTTTCAAGGTGAATGTGTGAAGAATTAAGTGCGGAAACATTTTGGAAATATACAATGATCATCAGTTTTATCATTACATTTCATCACAAAAATGGAATGGTTCTCGGACAATAAAAAATAAACTCCTGAATTCGTACATAATTCCATTGGGTATAAATATACTAAATACGATTGAGTATATTAATACTCAATAGTAATTCATATATTTTATTATCGTGTCGAAGCGCCGAAGATTGAGTAATGATATTGAACATAGAAATTTATTTTTCACATTTTCAATGCCGTTAGTTACGAGAATTCCGCGCATATTATCGTATATTAGTTAAAAAAAAGTAGGCAAGAAATATTCAAAGTAACGCACTCAAGAAGAGAACCTGACAAATACCTAAATCGTCAGTAACTCATGAACTTAATCAATTAATTATTGAAGGATCAGAGATTCTATTTTTCCCACAGTTTTGGGCCATTCAAACGAAAAAATTCAACGGATATTGGTCTAACTATTGAATTGAAACCAGTATAAAAATTCAAGTTTTAATTAACAATAAATCTTATAATAATAAAGTTATATACAAAAAAAAACAAATATAATTTGGTACAAAAATATTTTTGAAAACAGTAAGGCAATTACGAAATTTTATAATAATTCATGGGCATTTGTTACTCTAGAAGAAAGAAGATTTATGTATATTTACAAATAACAATGCTTTTAAAGACTATGAAAGACTGACAAAAAATTAAACGACCTAAACTATGAATTACAATAATAAAAATTCAATTTGTCCATAGAGGGTGGAAAATTATTATATCTGACATCAGCAGGGCTATAGTCGTGCTGAAAATGCACAGAATGATTAGGGTAATTGTAAGAAGTCATGCAGTGTTGCTGCATGTCCCCGCAAAAATTCTGGTGTCCCAAGCAGTCAGTAAGTATTTTCGTCTTTTTCTCTCCCCCTTGATGTTCCACAGTTCCTCTCTTGCTCTTGTACCTCCTGTTTTGAAACCAGATTTTCACTTGGGTGGGGGTGAGGTTCAAACCAAGCGCCAGCTGTTCGCGTTCTGGCGCAGAAAGGTATTTTTGCTGTTTGAATTTCTTTTCAAGCTCGTGCACTTGGTACTGGGAGAACAGCACCCTGGGTTTTCCTCTTCGCCCGTTGCTTACAAGCTTTCCGGAGTTCCGTTTTCGAGCTAGTTACTTGCTCTTGCTCTGCAAAGAGAAAAAAAGAATTGTTTAGCGAGATACAAAGACGAATCCTGTTGTATATAGATCAAAATTCATTCTGGAAAATACAGGATTATCTACCCTTTTTCATCGCAATAGGAAAATTTTCATAAATGGAAATGCTCCAACGTAAATTCTTGCAGTAATTGATTGGGAGTCAATCGACTCGATCAAAAAATTATCGATAAACTTTTTGGAAGATTTTGAAACTTGTGCCTTTTCGAACCGAACTACTTTGCAACTTTCCACTTGCACTATTCAATTCTGAATGCTCTTCGTGCAAAGTATTTCATTTGGAAAGTTGTGAAGTAGTTTGGTGCAATAGGCACCAGGTCTGACAAAGAAGTCTGATATGGACTTGAAACAATATCTGTTTGAAGTTTTCCTGGTCATTAATTCTCAGTCAATATTTTTTTTCAAATCGATTTGTTTCAATTAGTGCAAGAATTGAAGTGAGGGCATTTCCATTATTGAATTTTTTTGCTTCAGAGGCCGAGTGTAAGAACACCTTAATAGTTTTGGAAACAACTGTTCTTTCATGTCATTAATTGGAAATTTTCTTCCTTTATTGAATTATGATCTGACGATGATATTGGGGAATAATGTTTATGTACAGGGTGGGCAAAATTGGTGAACTTTTTAACTGTGAGAGATACAGGAAAACGAATGGCACATCCTGGATCTATATTCCCAAGAAACTCTAAATGACTTCGACTTCGTTTTCGATTTATAGGACAAAATCGAGATTTGGGCGATTTAAACATTTTTCATCAAGTATCTCCGTTTCTGTTTATACAATAATGAAATGAAAACATTATCGAGACCACTGTCAACGATACGGGGGGGGGGATATTGGGGGTAATTATCTCCCCTACCTTCGAGAAAAATACTGACTCTTAACGATAATTCATACAATCTTTTGCACATTATTATGGCAGCATCCTATATCCTGAATTTGTTTTTACCCCACCTAGAAAAAAATTCTAGCGACGCCCTTTTGGATAGCAATCCAGAAGTATACTCTGATTACCGTTCTGATATATATCATAAAGTTGTATTTTTTCTTGTAGGAAGCAAAGTAGATTATGACTGAGAAAGAATAATAACTTCTTTCTGTTTCGAAAAGATATAAACAGGAACTCATGAAACAGCCCGGATAAATATTTTCGTAAGTAGGCTCTAGAAAATGCTTAGGCAGGTAAATCTCTTGACGCCTTTTGACATTTCGAAGGTTTTAAAATTCTATTTCTGAAAATTCTAAGAAAGTTCTATTTGACGTTCGTTTCGGTGCAAACAACTCATTGGAAATGAAGGGAGGAAAAACATCAAGTGAGATTTTTACACCAAAATGACATTTTTCAGCATATTCATTCATAGAGCTGCAAAACCTTCGAAATAATTATTATTAAAAATTGGTAAAAAAAAGGACAGGAGAAACCGAGTGTTTGATGTTATCGCAATAAAAAAATATGCAATTCAATGGTGAAGTAAATTATAGGTATTCTAGTAGGAAAATTATATGTTCACATTATATTTCGAAAACGATAACCCAAGAAAATTTGGACGTCAATGAGATCTACTTAAAAAATCTATCAATGACAGGTTTTATCTGCAAAATATTAAAAGAGGTTATGAAGGACTCATAATATGCCCGAGAACGAAATAATTTCAGAAACACGCTTTACCCACAAGACAAACCAAACGAAGCAAGATATTTGTATATTGAATAATATACAATAAGTAGGAATGAAATAACTAAACAACGGTATCGTAGTCAATTTATCTATGTCGTTCAGTCTAAAAATAAAGAATATTCCACCAAATCCCCCAAAATTAACATCCTGAGAATAACTAATCAAAATACGTATACGACTGTATTATATTTCATGAAATTATTATAATGATCATGAAATAATATGTATGAGGTGAAAGTTATAATAATAATTATTATGTTTATTCTTGAGTTTGAATAAACACTGAAGTAATATCTACGATAAATTGTTACTTGATTTGAAGTGAATTTTGCTCTGTAATGTTTTCTGAAAAATCTGAATATCCAAAATATGGACAAATCTCCACACCAACTGAAGGTTACTAAGGAACTAAGTGACTCTGTGATTATATGTTGAGAAAAATGCGAAACTAAGAATAATGAGCAATGAATGTTTTCCTCAACGATTTCAAAGTATTGAGTCAATAGTATAATGAGTCATTGAGGTGTATAGATATTTCAACAATTAATTCTCGGATTCAAAGGAAATACATTTTTCGTATAACATTTTTTCTGATTCAGTCTAAAAAATATTCAGCAATAAATAAATAAATAAGTTGCATACAGGCAAAATATCCAATTTGAATTTTTATTTAGATTTTTTCAAATGATTTGTTACTAGAAAAATGAGCATTTCACGAAATTTCTTCAAGAATACATTTATTTTTCTAAAATGGCCATAAAATAATATTCATTATATAGCAGTCAACCGAGCATTCAAGTTATTTGCAAGTGTTGTTTCATGGTATACTTATGAAACGTTATGGACCTTATGAACAAGATAAAACATGTAAATGAAATTTGTATTCATAAAAATTCACCACATCAATGAAAAACCATATGAAAATGACATCATTCACGATATATATTTGAAAAAAATATTTTTTCATCATTTTCCAACGGGCTGTATCTTCCCAGCCGAGTCGAATCGAAAAAAACTAGTAAAATCAAAATGTGTTTCTTCTGAGCTCAGTAATCTCCTGTCAAAGTCTCGAAACCCTTTACGGAGTTTCATTATAGGTTTCACCCATTGATTTTATTGTTTTAATTTTTTTATTATTTTTCATGGTGTGTGTAAACGATATGACTTTGTTATTTTTATTCTTGATTGATATTGTAATGACATGAATCAATATGAATTTGAATGTATTTTCTCGGAAAACATTAGCTCACTAACATTTTTTTTAACTTATACATTAATGTCGTGTATTATTTTGAATCTCGCTCACTGCAAAGCTGGAAGAAGCACTCAAATTGTTGAAACAATACACAGATGATTTATAAAAATATTTCCCTCCTGTCAAAAACTTCCTGTAAATAGAATGCAATTATCGAAAATTACAGCGATAGTTGCATTGTAGAGAGCGAAAGATCCCTGCAATAATTGCACTACTCGTATCCATAGCAATTTCCCCGAATTACACTTGTGCATCAAAATAACCTGATATTTCTGCATTTCAGCATGTTGTTTTTGAAAACCGCATTCGGTCATTTTCATTTTCGGAGAAAGAGACTGACACCGAAGTTGGAGTTGAACTCATGCAGTTTTTAGACAACACGCTGTCATGCAAAATTATCAGTAATTTAGATGCACTTGTGAAATTACTTCCTATTATTCCCATGTGTTTATTGAAATCTCTTTTAAATATTTGGACAAGATACAAACGTTAAAATAAAAATATACCTTTTTTCAAAAGTTCAATTATAGCGAAAATAAGATTCATCAGAAATCAAATCAAAACTGAATAAAGCAAACTCACTTGGACTGGAGCTCCTAGCGAACTCACTTATTTTGGCAACCGTCGAAATTTCATTCAGCCTTGGGTAAAAGTGTTCCGATCTGCTTCCCGAACACTCGGTATGTGAACTTGCGTAACCTCCGTAATTATGAAAGCTCTGACCCCCATTGAACCATCCCTCCTCCGTCCACCCATAATTCGCACTACCATTGTCAACCTCTTTCTTAACAACACCCTCGAAGAAACAAAACTCGTTCTCCTGCGACAAGTTCATGTTGAGTATGTTCTTGACGGAAAAAGGAGTCGAGTAACTCGAGAAATTGGTAGTATCGCAACCCTGAAAACTGTCACCGACCGTCAAATTCAACTCCTCCAACATCTTTCGAAAGGCCGACCCCAAAAAGTACTCATCAACGCCACAGCTGCTCAACTAAAACTAATACGAAACGTCGATCTTATTGAATACCCAGAGCTGAACCCTGCAGATCTGTTTCTCAGCCTCTCTATCGGCATCTGACCATATTCACTAATTGCTTTGGGCTGAGATTCCTTCTGCAGCGGTGACGTCATCTAAACCACGCCTGTTGCCAATAGAAATGGAGAGTGAACCAATATTTGGTTTGGATTTTGATAGGTTAATGCAGTGGGTTGATTGATTCTTGTTTGCATTGCTATTAAACGATGCGAGATCATGTGCGAAATCACCGAGGTGCGTAATTTGAAATAGATCATGCGATTTTCATAAAGGTGAAAGTGGAAGTTAATTGTCATTGATATGAATTGTTTTTTCAATTTCCGTGCGAAATTTTGATGTTTGATTTGGGGATCAAACTCATTGAATTGCTTTTGCTGAGAGCGTCACCATTTTTCCCATTTTGACGTCAGGCCGACTGTCCACTCTAAACACAAAAATTTTGTTTCGAAGCTGATTGGCTCATAAATATTTAGCAAATAGTTTTCCCATGAGTCCTCTTTGATAATTCTCCTTTGAGCGAAAGCTCAAAGGAGAATTCTGAGGTCAGAAGAAACTCTTCTTAACTATTTACCTACCTTTACAATAATACCATAATTTATTCGGTCGACAAGGTACAATCGAAGTACATTTTAATTTAAGAAAACTGTACAACCTAGGCTGAAGCTTGTGTGTTGTACAGAGTTTCACAGTTGCTACTTAATTATTAATTATTTTCATCTTAATTTGAAAGATCATGTTCTTCAAGTTTTTTTCATGAAACTGCGAAATGTTGAAATTATGAGACTGAAACAATCATTTATTTTACCGAAATTCTCAAGAATCATCTGATTTTATTGCAATTATATGAGACAGTGTAACAAATACAAACATACTGTTATGAAATTTTGTTATGGTTCTATATTTATATCTAATTCAATATTATTTCAAAAGGATACATGAAACATTACCTGGTAGAAATTATATCATAACACAATCGCAAGTACATGCATCAAAATTCAAAAGTTTCAACATTTAAATTTATTGTTTACATTCCAGAGATAATTTCAATTCAAAATTCTAGTCTTCGACTGTATTCTTCGATTTCCAAATTCATTGAGTTAAATTGCTGGTTTCTTGATAAGGCTAAAATTGAAAGATTTTAATAACAAAAATGTAAATAAATTCTATGTTATTGTAAGAAATCTAGAGAGTGAGGACTTTTGAGGAGTGAAACCAAGGAGACGAAAAAAGAATTGAAGGGGGAGAAGAATTGGAGAAATTGGGATTGAGAATTATTGAAAAACAAAAACTATAGTATACAGATACAGAAATTGATGAATGTTAAGTGATTTATCGATATAATATAGAGTGGTTATGATATGAATGGAAATGATAATATATGAAGAATAGTGACACCAGATATGGACTTATAGAAAAGAAGAAATAAAGACATTGGCCCAGTGAATAAATTTCAAGAGATTAGTGTTTTTAAAAGCAGACTGTGAACATAGAAACTGAAAAAAGTGAGTTGATTCATAAACACTAACCTAGAAGTTAACCTATATTTTGAACACTGAACAAAAAAAAATCAACCATAGAATTAGTTAGTTATTTTTCATTATTATTATTAGAATAGTTTATTATCGGAATCAAATTTCATATTCATTAGATATTAAGAGATTATTACATTCAACCAATTTTCAATTATAATATTTTAAAATCAAAATCTTTCGAATTTTATTGACATAATTTCATTGAACCCTCAATTGAGTAAAGAGTTTGGGCCAGGTAAATTGTCAAAATTCAAAAATCTATAATATATTTTTTATAATTTTGGTTCCTTAAATTCAAAATAAATTCAAAAATTTTAAATATAAATAGGAACCATAACAATACCTACTGTAGATATGAATTCAATTAATTGATTTTTCATTATTTACATTGTGATATGAAATAAATTTCCAGTGTCCTACTCAAAAAAATATATTCTACTGAACATTGTAGGCCTCCTAGAATTCCTTGCATTTATTCAAAAATTCATAGAGAGCTCAATCTAATTGATTCATTCAAATTTTTTACACAATTCTGAAAATTTATAATGATCGATCGAATCTGAAAATACCTGAAACTTATCGAAATTAATTATATTTATTCATTCTAAATTTCAACTTTTGATGGAAAATGGCATCTACCGCCTGAACCTAAACCTCTAAAAAAGGAGATTTAGACTCCGAACATTACGCAGCTTCAGAGTTCGAAGTGTTTTCGGTTTTTTCATTGTTAGGCAATTTTTTGTAATGATTTGGCGTTTGCTCTATTATAAAAAAAAATTCTAACCTTTCTTGTTTCAAAGAATAGGGGAGAAAACCCTGATAAAACTTTCACAAAAATGCAAAGAACTTTTTTGTGTGTCAGAGCGAATTCACTCACGTATTATATTTTCTTAGGGGGGGTTTACTTCATTGGAATATTAATTCGAAATTGTTCCTTCCGCAAGGCTAGAGGAAGTTTTATTGTTCGATAAGTTTTTCCAAATTTCAAAACCATACCTCATCATACCATTAAAAAACAATATAGTTTTGAAATTTTGAATAACTTTGTAACCAATAAACTTTTTTAGTTTTGAGCGGGGAATAATAGGTTCAGAAACGTCGGCAAAATCATAATGGTTTGTTATTATCTGTCTAAATTCCTGCAACATACTGAAGGCAGTATTTAAACAAATCAAATGGACAATGAGAACAAATAATTTGGATTTTATGTTAACCCAAATTTTATTAACTATTTCAATAAGATAGATATCTGGGGTCTATACCTACATATAGGTAATTTCATATGAACCTAATTATTTTCATTTAAATCTACAGAGTCTATGAGTCGTTGGCCGTGTCCTAGTGGTGAATGCAGAACGTTCAGGCCCTTCAACAAAATTGGTTGTTTTATATCCTAAGACCATTATTTTCGGAGATACAGGGTGATTCATGAACGTTGGCCTAAATTTGCGATAGCTATAACTCTGGAATTTAAAGTCCGATCTCTATCAAATTTTATGGGTGTTTTCTCTTCAGGAAGCTCTTTCAAACAGTTAATGAAATATCGATTTTTTCATGGCAGTACTCAGAATATCATAATTTTTCTTTCGAGCACCAAAATGAACTTAAATTTTTCTTTGTGTATAGATAATTCAATATACGTTCCAGAAAATAGAATTCCAAGACTGAAATCCCGTAAACCTATTTGGTCGAATAACTTTCTGAATTCGAACTTCTGCTGGAAATCCGAATGGGATGCAGGTTCTTTATCTAATAAAGATCTAATATCTGATCCATCGAATAAAGTTCCTGGTTTTAACCTTCCCAGGAGAATATGATCCCTTCTTAATCGAATAAGAACAGGTCATGGTCGTACCAATAGCATGCTTTTCAAGTGGAATTCAGTTGATAGTCCTAATTGTGAATGTGGTGAATCAGAGGAAACAGTTGAACACCTAATTAATAATTGTTCGATTTCTAAATTCCAAGATGGCATTAGAGCCTTACACAAAATATCAAACTAATTTTTGCAATGGGTTGGAAATTTTAGATCAATTTGATGAAGTATAAATTGAATTCTCTTGCTGCTATGTCTTTTTTTATTTTCAGGTTAGAGTTTGTGTTTGGAAATCCTTCCTCCGAAGAGCCGGTCCCATAATCGTGATGTCCTTCTATATAGAATATTCAGATACAACAATTTTATTTTATTTTTTTACGGGGAGACAGGTTTTTTCGGCTGAGGTTTTTCCCCCTGGCTCTATAGTATCGTATGATACTAGTGATGATAGTATCGTATGATACTATATTATCATACGCAGAATGTTATGGTACCCCGTTCCTTTTTTTTACCTCAGCTTAGGTTTTTTTTGTTTCAACATTTATTGTATTATTTTAGCTCTCTTATTCAAAAGAATATAGGTATTATTGATTCTGAAGAAATCATTCAGTGATGTAATTCCAGTAGCAGAAATACGATCGAAAGAAACTGCATAAGGCATCCTTAACTGCACCATTTTTTTTGGTCTCCCAATAGAATTAAATTGTTTGTCATCCTTTTACTCACATCATCCTGATGCTCGAAAATAGGTTTAAATTCAGATGAAACATAACTAATATTAATGTATTTACAACGAATATATTCAATTTCATCTGTTAAATGAGGTTTACTATTAGAAAAAGCAGATTCCGATTCAAAATAGCACTTCCTGACACTTTGTCTTTGCCTTTCGAGGTGCACTTTTGGCATTTCAGCAGCGTTTAGGACTTGGCCAATGTTTGCTGCAACGTAATTTTGAACTTAACAGTATTGCATGTGTTACTTCGTTGTAGTCAAAAGAACTTCATAAATTTATTCAACGTCCAACAGACTGTTTCTATAAATATAATTTGATAGAAAAAAAACAATTTTTATTAGTTATATACGTAGACCTTATTCTCGGCAGGATTTGTTTAGGCAACCCAGTCTCTATTTGATATAAAATGTTTCATCCATCATACAGTTCGGTCCAATATTTTTTTCAAATTTCCCTATTAAAAAGCTTGTAAAAAAGTGGTTCCTATTGTATAAGATCTTCCCATATCCCAGAGCGTCCCGGAATAAATTAGGCCTCTCGCGCGTGGGAAGATCTCGGTAATTCCTTAAGTGGATGCTGTTCCAGATAAATCTCCTGATGGATTGTATCGATATGTGGATGGATATTATGGGAGGCTGTGATTTGTTTAGGTAAGCGGCGTTAGTTAAGAGAATGCAGCACTCGATCAATTAGCCGATAAAAATTATCGTGTTCCTTCTTGTGACACGTTTTAATCAGATATGACCTTTGTGAAGAGACACCGGGTACATTTGGTACCAGCTCAAATCACCAATTTTTTCTATCTGCTATCTTTTGAACTCGAAATTGTCTTGTAATAATCTGAGTAACCTTGCTTGGGGCTTCTCAGTGTAGGGTACATTATGGGTGCAGTTAAAGATTTATTTGAAATCCTTCAAGATCGCCTAGTTTTGGAAGCTGATCTTTTTGTGTATATCGAGCCAAGCGAAGCGCCGCGCTGGGGCACTAAGTACCTACCTGTTTCGTCGAATTTTTGAACCCTCATAACTTTCAATATACTAAATTAACAAATTATTTAGAGTAGTATGTCAATAGTGCACTTATGTACGAAATTTCAATTGCATAGCTTCTACCCTTAAGATTTCATGGATATCTAAAAACCTCCGATTTCGTCAATGACTCACAGATAATCATAAAAACTGTTAGCTTCCTGAAGTCCTATGAAGTTGAAATTTGGTTTGTGAGCTAGATTCAGTTATTGAAATATATTGAGGACTGCTTGATATAAATGTCAAAAAAATATTTAAGAATTTCCGGTAAAAATCACCCCCACATTTTGAATTAAGGGTTAAAATTAAGAGCTCGTAAAATGCCACATCGGTATTCATATCAAATACAATTTGATTTCTTTCCAATTGCATTGTTGTTATATTCGTATCAAAGGTGAATATGTGGTTTCTAAGTTAATAACCACAACGATAGTTTCCAATATGTAAATACCCGTTATACTAGGGGTCGGTTTCACAAAACTTGGATTGTACCGTTAAATTAATTTTAGCCACCACGATTCGTTAAAATTTCAAAACGAGTGATTCGATTGGTTCGAATTTACGTAAGGTTTTTTTAATTGTACAATTAAAGCTTTGTGAAACCCGCCCTATGTATGGGTAGGAGTAGATATATTTCTCCACTTCGTACGTTGTTGATTTTGAGAATGGATTGAGATTTATTTTCACTTGAAGTAGATCTTGGAATAATTAAATCTTATTTAATTATTATTGTAGAAAAAATTAACAAAAAAAATTAACAAATTAACAAAATACGTAATAAGCAACGTACAAAAAGAAGTCAAATCCGAAAAAAAACATTTTCATGTAAAATGTTATCCAGCCATAAACATTTTCAAGGAAAATGTTGCCAAGACAACTCCGCATTTCTCATATTGTCAAAGAGTTACCAGATCTCATGTAGAGCCAAGCTGCTTACTTACACTCTTTAATTTTACAATTCCTTACTTAACAAACTCTAAACTTTAGTCAAAATATGTGACTTGGCCGTTTCATTACTATAACAACTATTGTATTACAGAAAATTTAAGAACAGCGAATGAATTTTTCAACTTACGCTTACGAGGCGGTAGTCACTTATTTTGACTAAGGTGTCGAGTTTGTTCAATGAGGACTAGTAAAGTTAAAGGGTGTAAGTTAGCAGCTTGGCTCTACATGGGATCCAATAACTTTTCGACATTGTGAGAAATGCGGTCTCGTTTTGGCAACTATATAACTGAAAGAATTCTGAGGGGTTGTACCGTTACCTATATATATATATAGTCTAGGTGATGATATGAACTATTCATTGGCTGCAGTCTTCAGAGAATCCTTGCTGTATGGATTGGTTGACTTCCCCGAGGTTGCCAGCGTAGGTCACTTCTGTCTTCAAGTGAGGAGACAAGCTGTGTCCTAGTAACTACAATCCAAAGGTATGTGATCATTACTTTTTCCTTACACCCACCAAGGATTTTCCCCTAGTCTCAGTGTCATCAGCAACTTCTAATCAAATTCTGAATCATAGGCCAAGGCTGTCGACTGTGATAATTTTACTTATATTATCTATCTCGTCTTCTCGAATGTTTTGACCGTGTTCCTCATGGGTTTCAAGTGCTTGAGCAAGTGTCAGACTAGTTCTTCGACTATTGATATGCCCCAGGGGATACAATAGATGTCTACTATCGAACGTAAAACAAATGTTCATAATTATGTCACAGCTTCATCTAATTCTGATGAAAGCAGTAAGACTTCAATAATAAACCTAATAATTCAAACCTGTCAGTTTCAACTGTTCATATTTCTCAGTTAAGTTGTACAGTTGAAAACATCGAGTTGAACAGAGACTGAAATACCCACTCACGTTCAGTTTCAACTGAGAATTTCAACTTAAACTCTCCAGTTGAAAGTGACAGTTAAAACTGTACGTGAGTGGCCGGCCTTAATCCAGCAACTCACTTCTCTTAATTACATTGAAATAAATCATGAGATGTTGAATATCTGTGAAATCAGCAAAAATTAAGCTTTCCAAAAAAATTTCCCATAAATCTAGTTCTCCCATTTGAAAGAATGCAAAATCCTGCTGAAAAATCGAGTATCCACTGGATTCTACGTGAAAAATGTGCCTCTATATCTCTAATGTTTTAATTTCAGAGCTCTATCATTTTTTTTATGGATATCGCCATTTTTACAATTATCGCTTATAGTTCGAAAACGAAAGAAGGTGACCAAAAATGAATACCACTCTTGCTAGTTTCTCAGAAAAAAAAGCATGGGTTATAAGGGCTACTCTGGTTTAAAAGTTGTAGTGCTAAAACATCGAAATTTGCCTATCCTGTACAGTGTACAGGGTATCACATATTGCTTGATTTTGACTGTTTTAGGTACTTCTGGACTAGATAGGTAAAAACATCGAAAGGTGTCCTGGGCTCGATTTTCGTGAAAACACCATTAGTGAAAACCGTTTCACGATATCTTAATTTTTTTTTCAATTTTGATATATTATCGATTTCGAAAATGTGCCATAACTTTTTTATTAACGAAAATATCTGAAAACGATTAAAACTTTCTAGAAGCGCTTTTTCACCGAAAATGAGCAACTATATACAATTTTTTTCCTCGTGGAAAAAAATACTTTTTTATTTTAAATACGAACGCATTTTTTTTCATCTTATATCATGAAAAAATTAAAAATAATGTCTTATTCGCAGTGAAAAAGTGCTTGTTGAAAGTTTTAATCTTTTTCAGATATTTTCGAAAATGAAGAAGCTATGGTACATCTTCGAAATCGAAAAAATTTCAAAATTTTGTTATATTTTCGTAAGATCTCTGGGACTGGAATGCGATGTAAAGCTTTGTCAGGGGGCACAATAGACGATCAGGTTGCAGTGGACTGTAACCCCTTTTAAACTATCAACTATTAACTATATCTTCGAAACAAAAGAAGATATCGATCGAGCCCAGGACTCCTCTCAACGTTTTCACCTATCTAGTCTAGAAGTACCAGAAACAGCCAAAATCAAGCAATTTGGGATACCCTGTACACAGTGTCCTATTTTGGTTGAGACTACTGTACCCCAGCTAATATTAAAGATAGACACATCAACCTTTGAATCCACAAACAGAAATATTCCAGCGACTTCTGTTAATGAAATACAGTGTGATAATTTAAATGTCCACTTTTTTGGATGTTAATAATTCTCAGCCTCTGTATAACAAAAAAAATTAAAACTGCTTTAATAGATATTTTTACATGAAAGTCTGTGGCCTATTTGAATTCTTTCAATAGCACTCTTTTTAAGATTGAGCACAAACTTTTTCACATTCTAACGTCAAATTCTTGTAAATATTTTTCTGAATACATTGATATATCACAAACTATTTTTCAATGAATTTTATCTTAAAAAATTTGATAAATTCATATTTATGTTTGTTTTTTCAATAGTAGGCCATGATGTCTCCCTCACATGCATGAAAGTTGAACGTGCATGAAAAATATTAATATTAATATTTTATATTGTTTATGTTGAACAGTGATTTCTTGAGTTTATATTTGAAATATAATTAAATAAAAAGGTTTAAATCACATGTTGTTCTATGAAATTAATGATTAAATGCATATTTGAAAGAATTCATGACCTACAATGCATTCAGAAAAATAATTGCAAAATTCTGACGTTGAAATATACAGGATATTACATTTGAATAATACCAAGTTGGGGCCTAGTGCTCTAAAAAATTTCTTCAAATACATCACTCACTTTTATTTAAAAATATCTATTATGGGCAGTTTACATTTTTTATATCTTATACAGGGCCTGAGAAATAATATCATCTCCAAAAGTGAACATTTTTGTTTTCGCCCTGTATTTCAGAAAGAAAATTAATTGAAATATTTCTGTTTCCGGATCAAAGGTTTTACAAAAAAGTGATACAGGGTTGTGAAAACCACATGTTTCTCCTTTTAATAAAAGCTGAGATACATTGCAGTCTCCACCAAAATGGAACACGGGGTACACTAGCGTTTTACAGGGAAATAATTACTCGAGTGACGCCGCGGGTTTGATCTAGTATTTGAATAGATGAAGAGATACCATCACGATCATCTTCATAGACAGGAGCATGCGAAAAATAGTCGCCAGCAGCTCTCGGATTTTGTCAATCTTGCTGTTCCGTTATCTTTCAGCCAAGACGGGAAGCGTCTCTCCATATCGTGGCGCCTATCCCATAAAGGCAGTCCCTTCATGCGATGGGACATGGGACTTCTTCGGCGCGACGACCACATAAGTTTCAACACATGCGGAGGTGCTCTGGCTGCAAGAGATCGATAGTGTCATAATTTGGCAGATAATTGCTCGGGTGCCATGGGGTCTAGACGAAATGTCGTTGAGATAACTAATTGGCCACTTTTCAAATTTGTCACATTGACACCATTTTTTCACGGCAAACTGTGGAATATTGAACAATGACGCCGCTCACTAAATTAAAGGAAATGGACGTCGTTTGGAATATTACCACTATTTCAAAAAACCTAAACTGCCTTACTGCTGAACACAGCTTCTAAATTTTCCCGCATTGGTAACATTGACGGCCACCCTATGCAGTACGTACGAGGAGTAATCGAGGATATATTAGATTAAATTGACAGGATCTTCAAAATGAATCTACTCGTTATTTCCGAAAATGTATGTATTGTATTGTATTATATTGTTTCGTATTGTATTTTATTGTATTCTATTGTATTTCATTATATCCAATCATTATAATTTTGGAACTTTCCTACCAGATCTTGTGGGACAAGGTGAATTCGTAATTTCTCCCTTTGAAACCAATATTCGCGAGTTAAAGAGTCAACATCATTACTTGTACAGTTTCATTAACACTAATGTGAAAATAATTTATAGGTTAATTTGTATTCTGGGAGGATTCTACAATTTCTGAAATTCCTCAGATTTATCACAAATCATTTTTTAAAAAGAAAATGGCTCAGGTGTAAATTTATGCACTAATTTGACAAGAGCAAATGAGTTGAAAAGAATTTTCGACTAACAATGAATGAATAATAACAATTCGAAATATTGATTGTATTTGTTTCAGGAATTCTGAAGGACAAAATGAAATTATTTTAAATATCAAGATTTGAAATCTCAAAAACATATTCAACGTTTGATAGTTTGCCAGGTGCTAGGTACATGGAAAAGTACTTATTGCAGTCATCAATCTTTCCTCATTTTTCAGGACGAATAAGTTTTGTATTTTTTCAACATTTTCTCAATCGAAAAACTAACGGATGTTTTTTGAGCATTATCTGTTCTTGAGATCGAAAGGAAAATTTGTTTTTTTTTTCTGAAAGTACAATAAAAGAAGGAACCGTTTCTCAAAGTCTGAATACAGTGAATTCGAATATAGTTGAAATTTTACTTACTTTTTAGAAGGCGGAATTTGTTTCAAGAGAAATAACTTTTTCAACTTCGAGCTAAGTTTTTACTTTTAATGCCGCATATTCCAAAACTGTAAATTATAATATGTTCATTTTGGTAATTCTTTCATCCTTAATTTTCATTTAAAAATGTGATTTCAATAATGAATTATTGATGATATAAACGATTATTTACGAAATAAAAGATAGGTTACCGGTTTACCGATAGGCCCGGTTTCCTGAATTATATTCAAAACACATATAAGGTTTACAGTCATTCGATTCGACATATCCCCCAATCACACCCTGTGCTATCCTATTTGTAAGAGTTTTTTATATAGCATGAAACTTTTCGGTCTTTCACTTTGAACGTCGCCACATGATCGTTTTATTGCGGGCCTGGCGGCTTATTTGACGTGTTGTTCTTCAGGCGGTTTGCGGCTTATCTGTTATTGCAGAAATTATTGTCAATTCTCTAATCAGTATATTTTTATGAAGAAGGGGAAAATATTATGAAATAATTTTATTTCCCTTCCTATTTTCGAAGTGAGAGAAACAAGTGTATCTATTGAAATATTTTCTGGGAGGTCTCTGCATTTTTCTGAAAAATTAATATGGGTTTACTCTCCTAGTCAATGAAACAAGAAACAATTAGAAAAAATTTTTTCAATAATATAAGAGAGGCCCCTGCGTAAAAATTTGAGCACTAATTTGTCAGGGGCCAAAACTTTACGAGAAGAAATTGTTGCCTAACAATGAACAGAAATAAAAAGAAAACACAATAGACAATAGACAATAACTGATTTTCATTCAACTTTGTAGAATCGTGACAATTTTCTTAATTTTTGGATTGTCAATCCGAAGGAGTCTGATTCAGACTCCGAAACGTTACGCTTAAGATTTCAAAGTGTTTTCATTTTCTTTCTGTTCATTGTTAGGAAACAATTTCCTCTCGTAAAATTTTGGCTCCTGACAAATTAGTGCTCAAATTTTCACGCAGGGGCCTTTCTCATATTATTAAAAAAAATGTTTCTAATTGTTTCTTGTTTCAGAGACTGGGAGAGAAAACCCATAGTAATTTTTCAGGAAAAAGTGCAACAAGTGTTTGAATACGAAACCACGTTGAGAGTTTGTCCACAACAAAGACAAAGTTTTCAATATTCTTTTTTTTTAGTGCCTTCGGTTTCAGGATTACAATTTCATTGGAGGTTAGTTCTAGAACTAATTGCATAGCTTATTTATCTGTTAAGAAATGTCTCTCGTATTTCTTTCATTTTCAATATAAAAAAAAGAAAAGGTATTAAATGCGCAAATTAGAAACTGCACTTTGAATATCTTATAATTTTTCAGATATAAGAAAAAATGTCAGAGCGGAAAAGAAAAAATATTTGATTGGAGCTTGCAAAAAAAACTCCAGAGAGGAAAAGAAACTACATTTTCTAAGCAACGAAAGGTTTTTCAATATTTTAATAAGCAGTGGCGTAGCAGAGGGCCCCGCAGACTCCGCAACGCGGGGGGGCCCGGCACTAAGGGGGCCCCCGAGCCAAACCCCTGTGCTACCCTGTTTTCAACAGTTTTTAATATACCGTCAAGATTTTCTGGACTCTCTTTAAACATCGTCAAATGATAGTTTCATTGGGGTTAAGATAATCAAGAATTATCTTAGGAATTCAATGTCGCAAAGAATTCTATGTGCCTTCTGGGCCTACTCTAGCTTTGAACAAGAAGTAGCCTGAAGCATGGACATCGACAAGTTGATAGATATGTTTGAACAAAAAACTTTGAAATAATTAATGCATTTTTGTCAGATAATTTTTCAATTTTTTCATCACATTGATTTCTTTCTTTTATTTTTATATCAGAATCTTTATCATTTTGTTAAGAAATTCTTGTTATTCTATATAATATATGTTATTTTCATCACATTTTCCTTTAAAAAACATCAGGTTAAACTTATCATAAATAACATGGATCTATGGAGGGGGCCCCCGACTAAAACCTTGTGGGCCCCCCGAATTTTGTGCTACGCCACTGGGGGTAATGTTAATATATAACGCGGTAGTTTGTTTGCCAGTTGCTCTTTGCTTTGCTGTGAATATGCTAAAGCATTTGTAAAAAAAGAGATGAAAGATATCTGGAAGTGCTATTTTTAATTTAATTTTTTTTCTAACCGTTACCCTGTATTTCGAAATAGACGATTAATCGAACATATACGATGCATAATATGTTTCATCTGAATATGAATTACTCATATTTTAGCTACATATTAGTTCAACAATTATGAGCATGAGGATTGTACCTACTTGAAAACGATGATTTCTCATAAATATTTCAAAATTGACATTTTACTATTGACATACTACTTAATTATGCGAAAAATAATCTGGAACGAACTTCACTTTTTCAAATTCTAAAATCAGTGAATAATGAATACAAAAATGGTGAAATAAAAAAGAATGAAAGTATGCTATACCAGCCAAAATCACTTTGTCGCATTTGTTCTACCGATTGTCACCTTAATAGACGGTTTGTCTCAGAAATGTTCCTTCGCATATTTTGACTTTCGTTATCAAAACTCAGTTGATTACCTATATTAACAATTTAGACATTCAACTGTGAATTTATTATGTTTTCATGTTATATTTTTTTGTTTTGGATTGTTTTATGTGTTCTACCCGTTAATTTGATAGACATATTATGTGATTTGAGCCATACGATAAATGAATAAATAAATCAAAACAAATTCAACAAACAAGAAATTTAATTTATAAAACCTCACATTGCAACAACCAAACGATTAATAGAAGTTCTTTTGGAAAAAAAATGATAGCTTGGGAATTGACTTTTAATAATAATAATGATTTCTATTCATGTTCGAAATTATCATGCATTTTCCTATCAGAGAATTCGGCCTAAACTAGGTTTGTGTGATCTTACTATTACTATTACTAACACATAATGGATGATCAAGAAAAGATAATAAAGTAAAGCGTAGGTACTTATTTTATAAAAAGATGCTCTGATGAAAAATGTTTTGGGAGATAGATGAAACATTGAGTGAAAATGTCCTCAGGTTTTTGTTATGAATTCAACAGGAAAGATATTCTACATTTTTGACAGAAAGAAAAGCAAAATTTGTTGATTAGCGCTTCTAAATTGGTATAACCAGATTTTGCATCTCAAATGTTGTGGTTTTATGACGTGAGTTAGCGATGGAAACAGGTGCTTCATCTTTGGTTAGAATATCAAATAGCAAAAACAATATAAACTGCGAATGTTTAACATTTAGTTACAGTCATAAAAGTAACTGGTCCGAAAAAGCCTGGGTTTTTTTGAGCATTATGTGATGTACCCCGCTAGGGTTGGTTCGGTCAATCGTCATACAGCAGAGGGATGATAAATTATACACTGGAGTCTCATCGAGAGTGTTTATTTCTTAGACCATGTAACACAGATACACAATGAATGAATCATTCAATCAATGAGTTCAGTTCAACTCTGCTTTGTTTTGTTAGGAGGATATTTTATATATTAATAAGCGTGCTCTTAATAACTTCTGAATTATGTAAATTGTTGTCATAAGTTCCACCCAATACCATAATGCAATACCTCAGAAACGACTCGACCAGTGAATTCTACAAAATTGTTCTATTGAGTACATTTCTAAGTACCTATATAAAATTTGTGAAGCAATTTCCGTATTTTTCCGCTTATATAAGTAATAAAGTTTTTTATGAAGATTTTGTCCCTGAGATCTATGGGATACTGATCAGGCCAAAAAAAGCCGAAACCGGTATATCTATCAACTCAGAAACAAAATCTAATATCATTTCTCCAACCTCATGATGAAAGATCTCTGAGCCTGGAAATTGAAAATGGTATTTACTTCGGTGATTACTATTTTGAATTCATCTTTGTTCAAATAAAAAAAGAATAATGATACTCCACATCTAGGTATAATAATTCTCCAATTTTTTTCTTCTTTTTCCTAAAAACACTTGGCTTCACGGTCGCGAAAAGAATTGGGCGATTCCATAACTCGGAGATACCTGCATGAGAGCCCTGATTTAGGGTCACTGCTAAAATCTCATTGTTTGAAAGAGGATGTAGGGAGTTTTTTTTTCGCATGTCATTGGAGATGTGAAACTTCATTTTGACGCAATTGGATGTCACTATTTTGTAATTTTACTCAGTACTTCACAACTAATTGTTTCAAATATCGAAGTTTTTCATAAAGATTATGTCCCTGAGGTGTATGGGATACTGATGATGATAAACAAGGCCGAAACCGGTATATTTCTCATCTCAGTCACAAAATCTAATATCATTTCTCCAATCTCATGATGAAAGATCTCTGAGCGTGGGAATTGAAAATGGTATTCAATTCGATGATTACTATTTTGAATTCATTGATGTTTCATAAAAGAAACAGGGTGTTTAAAATTTTCAATAAAATTTAATTTTATTGAATGAAATGATTTTCTGAATATTGATCTTTAATGAGGGGGTAATCCTCTTCGAACGTTCAATTCCACTCACTTTCTATTTTTTTCAGTATAATCATAGTGTAATGGTATATTCAAGGGAGCCAAATTTGAGAAGTAAGTTCAGTGTGTTTTAATGAATAAAAAGCAATTCTAGAAAATACAAGTATTTTTCGCAAAATTTCTCGCTTTTTTCGCCATAATTCACCCCCCTCCCGTTAATCCGCCCCTCGATGAAATATACAGTACAAGTCGAAGAGATTATTTTCTGGGAGGGAGTGTTATTTGCGATACCAGTTTGTGACCCCACCATTGTGGTAAGTTTAATCGTCTAATGATGCCTAAAAAGAACGTACGTAACAAAAAAATTCTGAAGTGTTTCTGTAAAATTGCATGTATAATGTCATTAATTGAAAACTTAAATTGATCTGCCGAGCATTTTTTTGGAAACATTCAATCACGCAGTTATGAGTTTTGTTCTCACTTCATCGACACATTGTAAAACTATTTCATTATTGCTAATTTATCATCTGCCACTGTGAGAATTTACCAAATTTTTTCTTTATTCCATAGTGTTGTTATTTTCAGAGTTGATATCCAAGTTTTTTTTTCACCCACAATTGCATTATTTGTGAATCATCCAACAGCGTGCTCGGATTCAAAACTCGACTCATAATTATTCCTGATTCACCGCTGGGACTGTTACGAACTCTTTCTCCTGGCGCCATGATCCCGTGTACCCACCGGAGGTCCCAAGTCTTACATGAAACAGATGACCCATGCCAAACCAGAACGTAAAATACAACACATTTCTTTCAGTATGTATTTTCTTTGTGGAGGTACATCGGAAATGTTTGTCTGATAAATGAGTCAAGGACTTCTTTCTTCTTTGATACCACGGGATCAAATGCATTTTTTTGACGTAGCTGGTTACAAAAGCCATGAAAGAGAATTAATAATCGATAAGAATTAAATTCACTTCGAGAAAGTTTACATTGACGGAAGTGGAGAAGCTTAATTGATATTGCTCAGAGTTTGGATAATTCTCACTCGGAAAATTTCTGTGCCGGATATACCTAAGTGGTATATTGTTGATTTGTCCTTTGTCCTTGAATGACCCATTTTATTGATAATTTGAAAATAATATTATTGTAGTAAAAACCACTTAGTGAAAAAGCACCGACAAGTGACGATTTTATTCAAAAATCTTTATCAGGGCCTAAAATGAAATACAAGAACGTCACTGCTAATATTCGTTCTAAAAAATAAACAAGTGAGAAATCACGATCATTTCATGAATAACCGCACAAACAGAAATTAAGTTACAATTCACGAAGCACAGTCAAAATTATCGAATGAGGTGTGCAATCAATTCATGGAAGTTACTTATGGTTTTAGAGACTCCGGATCTCCCATCTTATATAAAGTCATATATATCTAATAGAAGTCAGAGGGTCATAATTGGTGGGTCGGAGTCATATGAATATGTGAGCACCTCAGGCGTTCTTCAAGGAAGCCACCTGGGGCCTCTTCTTTTCGTGATCTATATCAATGATATAATAAAATGTTTCAAGCACTGCTCCATACTGCTCTACGCTGACGACCTCAAACTATTTCGTAGGGTCGAAAACTCAGATGACTGTGATTTAGTTCAAGATGACTTAAATCGGTTGGCCTCTTACTGTGATAACAATAATATTTTCATCAATTTTGCCAAATGTAACAAAATATCCTTTACCAATAAAAAAAATATAATATCATATAACTACACAATAAATGGATATAAAATCAAAAAAGTACAAAATGTTAAAGACCTCGGAATTATAATTGATGATAAATTAAGTTTCGCTGACCATGTCAATTCTGTTACCATCGATTGCTCAAAAATGATGGGATTTATTATGAGAAACTGCAAGCATTTTACCAATGCACGATCCTTGGTTTTTCTCTACTACGCTTTCGTTGACAGCAGACTATCCTACGCTTCTGTTGTATGGAATCCAATATACGCTAAATACATAACTAGGCTGCAGAGAGTTCAGAATAAATTTTTGAGATTTATCGGAAATAAAACTGGTAGGCCTGTGATCAATAGTGACTATTCCATCATACAAAGACAGTATAATATTATGCAGTTGAATACTCAAAGAAGCAAAACTGACATCTTGTTTATATTCAAAAATATTAAATGGATATATTGATTCTATTCAGTTGCTGTCAATGATAAATTTTAATATATGGTCACGTGTAACTAGGCGAGCTGAATTATTCAACATTCCTTATAGAAGAACAAACATAGGGTTTAATTCACCTGTGGTCAGATCTCAAAGAATATGTAATTTATACAGTGAATTAATTTTCATAATGTTTCTCTGACAAAAATGAAAGTTAAAAGTGTATTGAATTCTTAGGTTGTTTCGGGTTGTAATAAGAGTTGTTATTTTTTTGTGAGGACAATTTGTTGGTGATTGATCTGATTATTTATTGTGTTATTATTTATTATACTGTTAATTTAACATCTATTTACCCACAGAGTGGATACTGTATTGGACATTAGTCTGTTTGTATCCCTATACTTCTAAATAAATAAATAAATAAATAATGCAGTTTCAAGGTATTTTTCAAATACCCTTGCAATGGCACAAACAATATTATTATTTCAGATTCGGATTCAGCGGGTGATTTTTTGTCCGAACTTGTTGAAACCAAATTTTTTTTTGTACTCATATCTCGCATAAGGCCTATCGGGCCCAAAATCTCTTTGGATCAACCGATTCCTCGAGAAAAATGACTAATGGACCTCAGTATCAGAATACGAATTTTCCAAATCTTGGTATGAATCAACACCTCGTATTTTTGATCAAAACCGGCTGCATAGGGCTCAAATATGGACGAGAACTCTTTTGATTTCAACTAATTCGGATGAGAAATTTCCCGCTCAATCCGAATATGCAATAAAAAAGATGAGTTTGCATTTGAAATTTCGAAGTTGGACTACACATCTTCGGAAGGTCCAAAATCTGATGGGCCCATTAGATTCCCCGGGCGAAATTACTACAGATTCCAGTAGCAGAATTAGGATTCACGACCTGTGCGAGAAATAAATTCACCGTTTCAAGACTTTTGAACCACCCGGTATAGTAATGCTAATGTAAAAACATAGTACAGATAGTTCACTAATCAGACACTAAATCAGTATAATAAAGGATCAAACCTCTCACTGTTTCAGTTAATATTCACAGCGTTTCTTTCCAGGATGCCTGCAACAGCTAACTTAGGGAATGGCTGCAAAAAGGGTACATCACAGAGCGACAATATAAAGAACTTTCGTGCCACAATGGCACCTCTTGCAAGTTTTATGGCCTCGTGAAGAAACATAAGTCTGGATTTCCGATGAGACCAGTTGTTTCAAATTCGGGCTCTCCGCTCTACAACGTTTCGAAGTTCTTTGATAGGCTCCTTAGGCCACTGATACACGGGTCTCCTTATTGTGTAAAAAACTCTTTCGAACTCATTAAACATATCAGAACTCAAAATTATAATGCGGTTGACAAAAAACTGGTCTCTCTTGATGTTAGGTCCTTGTATACGAACACCCCTATAGACGTGGCTATAGATCAGATTCAGAATAATCGATACAACCATCCCAAAATCGGAATTTATCGAATTTTGCAAGTTCATTTTGAACAAATCCTACTTCACGTTTGACTCAAAAGTATACAAGCAAATATACGGCTGCTCTATGGGTTCTCCCCTAAGCCAAGAGATTGCCGAGATTGTGCTGCAATTTTTAGAGGGGCATATTCTGCCATCGCTCCGATTTCCTTTGACCTTCTACTACAGATACGTAGATGACACCCTTATTTGTCTAGATGCTTTAAACATCGATGAACTCTTGGAAACCTTCAATTTCTTTCATGAAAGACTGTATTTCACAGCAGAGATACCGAACGAAAACTTCATCAACTTCCTGGATATAACCATATCGATAGTCAACAACGGTTTCAAGTTTAACTGGTTTAGAAAAGACTCTTGGTCTGGAAGATACTTAAATTTCTTATCTTACCACCCCTTAAAATATAAGTCCTCCACCATTAACAATCTTGTCGATAGAGCAATCCTCCTATCTGACAATGAGTATCACAAAACCAATTTAAAATTAATCAGAGATACTCTGGAAGAGAATTCTTACCCCACCACTTTCTTAAACCGAACCATCAAAAAAAGAATTAACGTCCTCGAAAAAAGACAAAGGATCACAAAAATTGAAATTTCCGTTACACCACCCCTCAGCAACCCCTCTGTTCTCGCTCCCTCCGAGTTAAATGAGCCCATTAACACGTCTCCCGGAACATCATATATTTCAGATTACCTTATTTTCAAACAATTATTGAGCATGGTATCAATAAGCTGTGCAAAAACTTAAAGATCATACCAGCTTGGACTCCATCTCTCAGGAGCTCAATAATTTTCAGCAAACTTAAGCAGAGAGATGATACCATGAATGCCAGCAAAGTTATATATAGGGTAAAGTGCCGAGACTGTGATCCACATAACTTTTACATAGGACAGACCTCTCAATACTTAAAAAAAAGATTATATCAACATCAATATAATATAAAGAAATCTAACCCATTACATTCGGGCATATGTAAGCATTCTCTAGACTCGGGACACTCCTTTGACTTCGACTCAGTCACCATCCTGGATTCGGAACCGCATTTCTGGAAGAGACTATACCTTGAATCCCTCTACATTTCCCTATCCGACAAAAATGTAAACATAAGAACAGATTTCACAACTATCTCGAATAGTTACATGAATATATTCCCACAATACAATAAAAAATAAAAAGGAAATAAATGTAGATTTATGTACACACCTAATGGTGTTGATTTTCTAGTGTTGTTTGTTGCCTATCCTTGTTGAAACTAATTGTTTAGAAAGAAGAAGACGAAATACTAGCACATATTGATGTAACCTCACCGATGTTCCCTGTTGTTGTATTCATGTGTAATTGCGTTTTTTAATTTTTTAATCTTTGAAGAAGCCCAAAATATTATGGCGAAACGTCAGTTATAATAAAATTAAAGCTTTTATTATGAAGTTTTATTATTTTTGGTCAGGAGAACATATAAGGATTTTTCAAAACGTTTTACGTACGTGACCGATAACCTGAACCTAGATTGTATCTCGTTAACGAAGACAGTAAGAGCCCATAAATGTGGTATATTCCCGCCTGTTAAGTGTTTCCGTTTACCAATGAAACACCCTGTATAAATTAAAAAAGTTTATCGTATTTCCGATTCAACAGGAAGTATTACATCAACAAAAAATTGTTCATTCATTTCATTGGGAGGGGAAGGGGTAATTTATGTGTTTACAACCCCCCATGAGTGTAGAAAATCCAAAGAAATGTTAGCACAAAATATAAATTTTTACTTATATCTTATATTATAATGGTTCTCAATCTTTATTTCCCCCAGCCTAACCCCTGAAAAAAAGCGGAGGCCAGTCTTCCAGGGTTTTTCATAACTTCCTAATATAATAGAAAGAATTGAGTTCTTTCCGCAGTTAATCTGTCTAAACAAACTTAGTTGATTAATTATTCATTCATAAATTTTCTTACGGAAATTCTTGCACTAATTTTTTACGAGAAAATCAGTTGAAAAAAAATATTGCTTAACAATCAACGAAAACCAAATCGTGTAGTTTTGATGAGTAATGGTTGAAAAAGAATGGTAATTGCGTATTCCTTTTCAATTTCAAAATATAAATTTTTACTTATATCTTATATTATAATGGTTCTCAATCTTTATTTCCCCCCAGCCTAACCCCTGAAAAAAAGCGGAGGCCAGTCTTCCAGGGTTTTTCATAACTTCCTAATATAATAGAAAGAATTGAGTTCTTTCCGCAGTTAATCTGTCTAAACAAACTTAGTTGATTAATTATTCATTCAGAAATTTTCTTACGGAAATTCTTGCACTAATTTTTTACGAGAAAATCAGTTGAAAAAAAATATTGCTTAACAATCAACGAAAACCAAATCGTGTAGTTTTGATGTGTAATGGTTGAAAAAGAATGGTAATTGCGTATTCCTTTTCAATTTTTTCCATTCTTTCGTCAAACAACGGCGCCGTGGCTTAGTTGGTTAAAGCGCCTGTCTAGTAAACAGGAGATCGAGGGTTCGAATCCCTCCGGGGCCTCACGAGATGGAATCGTATTTTTACATTCTATTCGTTCAACTTTCCAAATTGTGGTACTTTTGTCAATCCTTTGTTGTGGTTTCAGAACTCGAAGCCTCGTAATATTAGAGAGCAAAAGCTAAAGGAATATAGATCCAAACCGCACAAGAATTGAGATGGGTTCCTAGATTTCGTGAATTCGAAAATATTTTTTGCGCACATAATATGTAATTGAATATGTTATGGTTTACCTACTGATAAATGAGTCGTGTTTACGATTTACTGCAACATTTCAGAAAAATTATTAAAGCAGGGATTTCAGATTATAGGTGCACACTTACCTTTTTTGTTTTTCGACTGTGGAATAAACTTCCTTTCGAAAGCTTTTGAACTTCTCCTTACAATATACCAGAAACATTGTAATTCCACCTAACACTTCGAAAAACAGTCATACTGCCTTATTCAAAATGGAAAATAAGATTCATGGGAAAAGGCAAGAGGACAATCAAGTAGATATTATATTTCCAAGGTTTGGGTTTATTCGAAACCTTTCTCAGGGCTCTGTAAGGGCGATACAAGATTATTATAAATAAAGGAAATGAAACCTATTTCCAGTGCTATAATATAAAATGTTAGCTCTCCCTGAGTTGTAGCAACGTCCATTAAAATTAAAAGCTCCTTTAACGGAGTATCTATACTCGGTAGCCATCATGGATACTCCGTTTAAGGGAGGATTGAAGGAGAGCTAAATTTTTATAGACTTTGCTGCAACTCAGGGTCAGGCAACTTAAAAGTTACACAAAAGCCCTAGTGTTAAAGCTTAGCAAAAACAACAACTTCTAAACATCAGAAACAATTTGTATGATATCTGAGGGTGTGAGAGAACAAATTAAAAAATGTATATATATATATATATATATATATATATATCTACTACACACATGAGAAACGACAAAATATTTATCAAGGGATTACTTACAATATCAGTTCGGTCTTTTGTCAATCTATAGCATAATAATGGAACTCGAACTTACTACTTCGCTTATCAATTAAAAGAATTAACATGCCATGCTATATCCGTTTCTTAGCTGAAACTGAATTTTTTTTTGTGTAACTTGTCTAGCTAGTTTGTCTTAGATTACATTTAAAAAAATATAACTTGAGGTTGGTCTCAGTTCGTCAAGTAATAAAAACCTTGCATCGCTTTTCCAGAGCCCTGGAGAAGGTTTAAATAAATCGAAACGTTGGCATAGTATCTACCAGATATTACTTTTTTTCTGGCCGTAGCCCATCACTCTCATACTCCATTTTAAATATGAACAAGAGGGTGTGAACATAACATATCGGACTGCGTTATGTTAGTTGTTTACTAAAATTACTTTATTTATTGTTCAAAATGACTGCATCACAATGGTCAATTGTGTTGCATTTGTTCGGAATATATTCTTTGGTCGTTAGATGGCTAATCTCCCTAAGACATAATCCCGATTCGAAAGAGTCAAAAATAAATACTTCAAATTCGAAGCTTCCTGGAAAAACAATTGTTAAAACCCAACGCTCACTTCTACGTTATTTGAATATATAAGTCAGCTCTCTCGAATGAACATCGTGTTCAAGATGCAAATTGATATTGAACACTGAATGAGTTATGCTAATTTATCTGGGAATCGTGGAAAAAAACAATCAGTCTGCATTTCGCATTCCTGAAACTGAGCAGAAACTAGAAAATCCGTAACACAGTGTGAAAACAGTAACCCAAGTTTTGTCAAAAAACACCTGACGCATCCTGTAGTTTCAACCAAAAATATGAGTATCCAAAATATCATTTGTCATGAAAATGAAACCTTTCGTTCACTCGAAACGAAAATCCTTATACGAAAAACTCACATCTCACTTACGGATATCCACCATTTTAATCCCAAGAGAGATGCAACGAATATAAGAATGTGTAAAAATCATTCAACGCATCCTTAAAGTTCCTAATGAAGACATATCAAGCTACTGCATTAGAGGAACAAACTCATTATGTGTTCAATATTTATTATGACCCTTCTACAATAATTATTTACCTATGACGAATACCATACTTCGAATAATTCTGTCGGAACCTCAATAACTCATAGTGAATAAGTGGTAGAGTGTAGTGACAGCTTAATGTAGTTCTTCGCTTAATTTGCGATGGAATCTTGGGCCAGAACTTTTTCTGCTGGGAACTATTCAGATCTTACCTTGTTTATATTATTTATAATAGATGAAGGGAGTAGAGCTCTCGGTCTAGCTTGTCCCAACTTCTGAAATTAAAGAAAAATGATAAAAACAAATTTAGCTTTCATGCAAACAAAATCAAGATGACAAATCATGCCATTTTGAAAACGCAAAATATGAAAGAAATGAATTTATCAAATATTTGAATTGAATATCATTAAATATGTTGAAAGACTCATTCAAATAATAAGGTTCCAATTGCAACAAAAAAACTTTGATATCTTGGATATGAACCCTATAGGTATAGATTCGTAAAGCTGAGGTCATTAATCTATTTAACTCAAAATGGATCCTTGCCTAGCGTTGTCAATGTTTTTCGTAATAACCGCTTAACCGTTTTTATTCAAATTTTGTAAATACTCTCAATACTTCCTTCCGGAAAAAAATTTGCCTTTGAAACTGGAAAAACCTAACGACACTAGAATTTCTTGAATATTTGTGTGCAGAACAATAATTGGCACTTGATGGCGAATGGTGATTGGTCGTTGCCAGTAATTGAATGCCTTCATTTGACAGAGCTTAATCGGGCGATCAATGTTTTGTGAAACCCGCTTTTCTTGAAAGGTACATTAATTACTAAGAATTTATGTGTTTATCTCGATTGTGCGTCGCACTATTTTATTCATCTTTAATTACGGTGAAAAGGTAAGTTTGGAAAGGTACATTTACGTTAAGAACAATGACTTTTTCTACATTTTTAGTTCAGCTGTAATGCCATCATTACGAATAGGCGCAACACTGAGAAAAAAAGAAATTTGTGTTCTAGTTTAACTCCAGAAGAACGTGAACCACGAAAAAAATACAAAGAAATTCAACTAAATCTAGCAATTTCTGCATTAGTTAGCACGCATTGCGACTTTAATTAAGCAGATTTTTCGTGAAAGTACACATTGAGAAAGTAATCAATGCTTCAAACAGAATGGTCGGGTTCATCAATAGAAGCTGCAGGGAATTTAGAGATACCAGAGTTTTTATCAGTCTCTATTAGGTATTAGGCATACATCTAGATTAGGTTAACCTTTTCATCCGTTGTTTGGAGCCCCCAATAGCAGGTCCATATAAAGCGGATTCAAAGTATTCAGAGCAAATTCTTAAGATTCCTTGAATTCAAAACTAACACCACTATAAAAAAAGAGATTATAACCCTCTGAGATTAAGATTTCGCATCCTTTCATTCGAGGATAGTAGAGCTGTGCAGGACCTCTGTACATTACATAAAATTCTGAACTCTCATGTAGATTCGCCGTTCCTTCTGGACAAAATAAATCTATACATACCAAGTCATGATCTACGGGACAGGGCTCTCTTCAATGTTCCTTATCGTAGAACAAACACGGGACAGCACTTTCCAATACGTCGCTTTCAGGTAATATTCAACACCGTCCAGGGTGTTAAATAGGGGGTTTAATTGTAGCTTGGACATTTTTACGGACACCTTTGTGAAGTTTAAAAAAAAATTGAAAAATTTGTTTCTGTCAATTTGAGAGTTAATTTAGGTTTTTCTTCCATAGCTGTTGTTTTTACAGTTGTAGATAATATTGTAATCAGTGGATACTTTGATGGTAACTTGATTTACTGTCTATATCCTGAATGTGAAATAAATAAATAAATAAATTAATTAAAATTTTTTTCAGTAGAGAGAGCTGGCGATATTTACTGTTTCTTCTCAATGTTCGATAATAAACAGCCAACTTTTCGTTGTTGATGAAATAACAATGATTATGACACTACAGAAACCGGTCGAATCCAAGTTCGTAATGAAGTGACCTGTAATATGTATGCTGTATATTGTTCCAGAAGTAAGAAAAAAACATTCTTATAACAGCAAACATATTCGCTATAGAAAGTGAACCCCCTCGTCTACGCCTTGGTTTTCATCCACACAATAATTGAACATGTTTCGCTTGATTTGCTTCAATGTTTTAGAATTTGAATGGAACTCATTGAACGACCACCTCAAACCGAAGTGCCCTCTATCATTCAACGTCCACAACTACAGACCATCGCATAAGTTATGTTTTATACAAAAGGTTTCTACAATCCATTTGGTTTTTTCTTAATAAAAACAATTGGCAACATTGCCATTTCAAAAAATATTTTCAGAGAGTGAGGAAAAGAATGCAAATTGAACTTCGAACTGAAGATTTCTGTTATCATTAATTTTTCAGTGACCTACCTATCATTCATATTGAGTTCAAATGAATAGATTCCTACCATCGCTCCCAGCAGGTACGCACATTGGCTATAGTAAGCTTCGAGTGAAATGTTCTAGATGGCGCTGCAAGTAACACTACACTACTTTCAATCCATGTATTATCATCGACATCAAAACCAAATTTTGCCGCACTCAGATCAAGGGCGTCGCTAGAGATTTTTTTCTGGGGGGGGTAAAAAAAATTAGGATAGAGTATATTGTCATGATATTTTTCTATGTAATGATTGTATGACTTATTTTGCGAAGGTAAATATTTTCCTGGGGGGGTAATTACCCCCATTACCCCCCCCGTATCGACGCCAGTGACTCAGATTCTGCCGACAGCAAATAAGATTCGATAAATACTGAAAAATGCATAACCGATATTGAAAACGAGGCATTGAATTTGAAAAAAAAAACTGGGATGAAAGATGCGTTCGATTTATATAGTTTTCCAGAGAATAACAAGGTTTCATTCTTCAAGATAGTTGGGAGGTTTGATCCTCCTAATTGGCTAACTAAAGGCTGAAGCTCAAATCCGAGACACCGTTCATTTTCGGACACAATTAGCTTTCAATTAAAACATTTCTCTGCAGCGTAACAAATGAGCCAAAAAAATTAATTAAAAGCGATGGCATTCTCTGCATAAAGTAATTGTCTTCCTTCTACATCGATAAATATTAATTAGGCAAGTGGCGTACAGTTGGATGCTGCGGAAGACTGGATGCTTTGGGAAGAAAATCGAGGTACGTACGAAAGCCAGGACCGTATCATCAAATTTTCAGGTACCATGTTTCTTCAGGAGAGAGTTTCAGTTGGAAAATTCCGAAATAGGGTGATTATTAAGTACCTTACCCAGTCGTATTTTTTTACCTTGAATTAGGGATAATGAACTCTACCTAACTTGTTTATGCGTTAATGCGGATCGATGTTTTCTTTTTTGTTCTAATGTTTTTTAAATTTTTTTCTACCTTGAAAATTGAGTCTAAAATCAGATGCGGGCGCCATAATAAGATCTAGCAGTAATAATGCTTACGCATCTGATTTGTGACTCAGGACTCAATTTAGTTCCGAATTTACTGTAGTGGCAAGGGGCCCTGAAGCATAAATTGAAATATACACGATAATGTTGTATATTTTTGAAGCTCTACATCCTGAACGTAAACTCATGGAAAATTTCAAGTTACCTAAGGGCCGTTTGCCACTACACCTTATTCGAAACTAAATTCAGTCACAAATATCTCAATCTTGCACTAGTTTTGCATCTGATTTGTGACAATAAAAATTTCAGAACTGAATTTAGTTCCCAATATAGTGTAGTGGAAAACAGCCTTAAGCCGACTGATGGAATTTCTCAACTTATCATTAATTCAGTTGGGAAGAATTTATAAAATCAGTTCCCGATACGCCAATGGATCCCAAAGAGATATTGCAATGAAAATTTATAACTACGAACTACGGAAATACTGATTATTAGTTTCATTGTCAAGAATGAAGGAGAAAACCATTTGGATCATTGATTTTAATGTAAATGTATCAAAATCCACTACATCATGTTGAATACTATTACTATTACTTTTACTATAATTTTTGCTCTACACAACACGGTTTTCCATTTGGGATGAAGAGGACGGATTGTGCTCTACTCACGGGAATGGATCCTATATGCTTAAAATCAGGCTTGAGAAATGCACCATTGAATTAGAAATTTAACGTGGCACAGTGTTTTCATAACTTTCTTATACCTTTATGATCACAAAGAATTTTAATCCATTTGTGGATTACATATTTCATAAAGGTATATTATATTATTTGAATTCCAAAAAAATTTTGAGAATTATTGTATGTGTATCTAGATGTGGAGTATCGTTATTCTTTTTTTATTTGAACAAAGATGAATTCAAAATAGTAACCATCGAAATAAATACCATTTTCAAATCCTAGGCTCAGATATCGTTTATCATGAGGTTGGAGAAATGAAATTAGATTTTGTTTCCGCTGTGGCCTCCGTAAAGGCAAAGAATATCTTGTTTTCCGTTTTATTCTTTTTCTCATCGTTATTCTTGTTGTAGTGTATGTTCGATGCGGAATTGAAAGTAATATGGTTTCATGTTGTATAAAATATACAGGCAGTTCTATGTTGATGCGAAAAAGTTTCCACACTATATTCAACCAAACTTCCTGAATATTCATTTTATTGTAGGAAGCGCGTCATTGAATTCGGATCTTTACTTGTCTCAGTTTTTTTATATTATAAGGACACATTCTAGTGGTGATTTCAACAGTGTTTAATATATAAATTCAATAAAAAAACAAAATTTAAAGAAACATATTCTCTCTATTTCGTAATGAGTTCATTACAGTACTAAAAGTAGCG
This sequence comes from Hippodamia convergens, assembly GCA_038502775.1. Taxonomy (NCBI): domain Eukaryota; kingdom Metazoa; phylum Arthropoda; class Insecta; order Coleoptera; family Coccinellidae; genus Hippodamia; species Hippodamia convergens. The sequence goes on along the minus strand of CM076611.1, from coordinate 41,590,196 downwards.
CTGTAATGAAACTCTTTACACCATTGTTTTCAGTTATATTTTTCGTTTTGTGGTTGTCAATACTGGCCTCTCCATTTTCAAATTAAATCAATTCAAATTCCATAGTCTGTCAAATTTTGTAAGTCAAACCAACTGCCAAGATACAATACAAAAGTCACTCATCTGATTTTCGAGAGTATTTCACAAAATTCGACTGAAATAGAGAATATGTCGTTTAATTCTCGTTGCAGAAAACAATTCCAACACTCATGCTTTAGAATATAAGCTAATTCTGCAACTTCTTTCAGAATATATTATTCAAAAATTTCACTCTTCATTAACTTTGTAATAAAGGTAATTTTTCATGAAATCGTTCGAGTTGACGACTTCTACTGCCTGCAAAACACTATACCTTTGAATAAAAAAGGAGTATTCATGTATGTGGATATTTCAGTAACTACCTTCTTATTCCTATTCCAACTTGAAAATTGATTGTTAAACTTTCGCTTCTGCTGAGTTGAAAAAATAATTGGATGATTCTGAAATTTTTTTTCACAGAAACAATGTTCCCCATTGTGACATTTTTTTTTTATTTTTGTGAACGGACATCTAGATACATTATGTTACAAACTGGGCGTGGATCCTGCCCTGCAAGAGAACGAAAAACAAAAGAACACCACGTCGTCTGTGCACAGAGAGAGGCTGATTAAGAAAACACTCGCAGAAAGTTAAGCAAGTCGCAATTAAGATGTTATCATGGCCGACTACGATGCGGCGGTCTGTCGACAATTAACGTAATTTATTATAAAGCAACAATGGTAATGTTGTGATAATGTGATTGGGTGGTCTCTCTCTTAGAATTGTTGGCCAGTCATCGTCATTAGTTACTTATTGAAAAGTACACTGAAGTCGGTCCTTCGGCACCAATCAAATTCGGCATTGAGGCCTTTGTGCGGAGGAATGTCAGCTGGGAAAAAAACGGAGTAAGCTTCATTAGGCTGTCATCAATCTGTGGAACATAGAAGTGGAGTTGAAACACGTCATCTTCATTCAATTAGTTCACGAGTGGGAAAGCAGCTTTTTTGTTGAGAATGAACTGAAAAAGCATGATGGTGTTTGGAAACTCCTTTACTGTTGTTGAAAATACTGGACACAACTTCCCTTCTTGGTATTTCAAGAAAAATCCACCGTTTAGTCATTTTACTTTCATGTATTAGAAGCTACTTATCCCTTTTTTGGAAGATTCGCCGAAGATATTAACTGATTCGCTCGATCAGATGAACAACATTAGGTATTTGTCGATGAAAATGCCTCAGGAAGGGATTGGCTTATTTCGACAACCAGGGTTTTGGATTAATGAATCATCCTATTGAGAGTGGTGCAAGTAGAAATTACGGTTAGTTGTTATCCTCGTTTGTCATGCCATGATTTTTTAATGAGTATCACTCTGAGGCATTTGGTATTTTTGAAATTCAATGAACAAATCAATTGAAGCACAGATAATAATATTTCCTGGAACTCTTTATAGTCTTCACGAGCAGTATCGGGAACTAGAAAAAAAAATTATTAATGAAAATGCTCTTGCGTGAGTGCTTGCATTAATTTGGCAGGAGCAAATCAATTGCAAAAAATAATGCATCTTTTATGAATGTAGCATTTTCGTTTCTTATTAGCTCTCAACATTTCCTCCTTATTTTTTTTCAGTGCTGCATCAGGTTCTATCTTCCATATATACCTACGAAATGATAATAAAATGCTATCTCCTGTGAATCCTAAACCCATAAAAAATTAATGAAAAACAAGTTTTTTGCATTCCTCATAGGTACATAAACTAACAGCTATTTTTAAGGAACGCCTCGTGATTCGAGATTGAAGCTAGAAGATATTCACAGTCTCATTTCTGATATCCAATTTTTTCGGAAAACAAATCCTAAAGCTCTCGAGAGCATAGAGTTTGGAAAACGTGAACATAGGCAAAATGGTTCTCTTCTTCGCTTCGCATTTATATAGGGCGCAAACATTTCTGAAGTATTGTCTTATTGTCTCATAGCCGGACATAGGCATGATGTTAAATTTTAATTTTAAGAAATTCTTCATAACCCAATAACGAGGAATTGAAAAATGATCAATTGAAATACCTCGATGACATTTTTCCTTCTTTGAAAAATCATATTCCTTATTTTATACCAAAAAGTGCGCAATAACCGACCAATATTGCGGTAATTATTATTAGTTCAAGAAGTCCGGAAATTTTGACATTTTCTCAGAAGTTCCTTTTTAATTTTCAAATACGTAGTTTATACGTGTTTATTCAAAAAGAGCCATTTACAACTACTCTGAAGAGTTCTGAACGAGATATTCTTGATAATGGAATATTTGTTGGTACATTATTTGGGCTATTTCCATTATCTATACTGTTGGAATTTACCGACGTTTCGGCAAGCATTCGCCTGCCGTCATTAGGGTGTTGTTTGTCCTGAGAAGGACCGGTCTTTGCCAAACTTGTTCCGTTTGGACTTTTGCGCTCCATACTATCCAACTGAGTTGTGGGAATGCAAACGCGAGCTGTCAGAGGTGCAAACACCGAAACTCAACCCACTCTGACTAACAGTCTACTGTAGTAGGAAATTCTCATTTAAGATCCGTTTGCACCATCGTTCCTTAAATATTTAAGTGACGTTTCGATCCTTAAACCTAACCTGAAATTTAAGGGTGGGATTATAACCTGAAATAATTTGTCAACCTGACTGAACATTTGTTGTTTTCTATGAAATTGTAGCAAAAAATTTGAAATTTCAACTAGCATGAAATCACAGTAAAGCTAGGTTAAGGAAATGATACCTATCATCTGTATCCGTCCAGCCAATGAAAATTCTTTATTGAACTAGGGTGAAGTTAAACAACATGAAAAACTGGATATCACTGGATAGAACTATTTGAGGGTCCCTACATAGATAATAAAATATTGTTCTATATTCTAAGGTCCTTTACGTAAGAATTCCATTTGAGTGACAGTCGTGCAACTGTCAATATTTAAGGGATCCTTAACTTTAAGGAACGATGGTGCAAACGGATCTAACTCGAGTTGTTCTGACACTTGGACAGAAATGTCATGAATAAATAATAAACATCAATGTCACAAGAAGGCTGATGACAGAGTTGACAAGACTCAGTCTCACTTCAAGAAGAAGAAGAAGAAGTCATAAATCAACTTTACTTATCTCTTGTGTAGTTGGTTTGCACATTAGGTTAGGCTACGTCAGGACTGGCTCATGTCAGGACTAATTGCTTCTTTGGGCTGCGTTCGTCCTCCTTAACTCAGATCTCAGTACGGGCATCCAGATATTCTTCATTTCCAGAGAAGGCGCGCTGATTGGGTCGGGAGTTATCGCCATGAAAGCCGCTTCTTTCAATTTCCTTCTATTCCATCCTTCTTCCTTTGATATTATGGAAGCTTCGTCCCATTTGACGTTGTGGTCCTCGTTCCAAGCATGTTGAGGTAGCCTGGATTTTTCTGTTTCTCCTAGTTGAGCTAGTCTTTGGTGCTCTTTGATTCTTACTTTCAGAGGGCGTTTAGTTTCACCAATGTAGGATCTGCCACATTTGCATGGTATTTCATAGATGCAATTATTGGTTTTTTGATTCTCGTTGTCAGGTTTCACCTTCGTGAGTTTTTCCCTGACAGTATGGTCTTGAATGCTGTTCTAACGTTGTATATGTTACCAATTCTTCTTATTTTCTCGGATAACCCCTTCACATATGGTATGACAGAAGTTATCGTTTCGGTCGGTTCATTGTCTGTTGGTTGTTGCTCTGTTGGTGTTTCTCTTGGTTCTCTGGCTTTTTGAAGTATCTTCTTGGGGTAGCCGTTTCTCTTGAGGGTTTCTGTTATGTTGTGGAACTCCTCATCACGATCTTTTGGATTAGAGCATATCTTGGTTGCTCTGTTATATAAGCATCTGGCTACACCCATTTTGGTGTTCAAATTATGGTTCGATTTGAAGTGGAGATATTGGTCCGTATTGGTTGGTTTCTTGTAGACAAAAAAAAAAACAAAGCAATGTATGGATATCAGGACAAGAATACAAGAAAAAACTAACGTAACGGACTATGAATGTATCATTGAAGCAGCCAAAAGGTGCTATGAGAGAACAAATGCACAAGAAAAATTAGCACAAAGGAGAAAAATGGAAAAACTAATGAGAGACTCGAGGAAATATACACCAATTGATCATACGAAAACTGTGATCAATCTTTCGAGTAAGACTCTTAGTGTGGACCAAACCTGCATCCTCAACAAAGGAATGAAATTCTCTGTAGCACCAAAGATTGTTCCGAATATAATGAGAAAATCCAAGAGGTCCTGGAAGCAGGAGAATACCAGAAATTAAAAAAAGATCTCACATCTACAGAGGAGAACAAAGTCTATAAAATCCTGCACAAGTACAAATATGAGTTTCCTGACATCCTTACAAGAACAAAACTCACACCTCACTACAGAAAACCTCCACATCTATATGGCCTTCCAAAAAAACACAAGGAAAACATCCCGTTGAGACCAATCGTCAGTTCAAGAAATTCCCCATGTCAACTCTTGGCAAGATTCCTCCTGAAAATAATTTCTCCACTTAGAGGCCATACACCATCAATGGTCAAAAACACTGATCATTTCATAGAAACCATACGTGAAGAACAAATCTTGGACCAAGACATCATGGTCAGTTTTGACATCAAGAGCCTTTTCACTAATGTCCCTACCAAACGAACCCTCGAAATCGTCAAAATTAAACTCGAGGAAGACACAACATTGGCTGAGAGAACCACCCTGAGCATTAGAGCAATCATTGAAATGCTTGAGACTTGTATCAATACCACCTACTTCCAGGTGAACAACAACTTCTACCAACAAGAATTTGGTCTGGCAATGGGCTCACCTTTATCTCCAGCTCTGGCTGATATATACATGGAAGATTTCGAGAAGAGAGCATTGGAACAATTCGTATTCAAACCGAAACTATGGCGCAGATATGTAGACGACACTTTCGTGATCTCGCAACATGGAAGTGAAAACCTGGACAGTTTCCTAGAACATTTGAACAACATAGAGGAATCGATTAACTTTACCATGGAAATCGAAACAAATAACCAACTACCTTTTCTCGATGTACTTGTTCACAAACAGAATGGGACTCCCAGGTCTACAGTCTACAAGAAACCAACCAATACGGACCAATATCTCCACTTCGAATCGAACCATAATTTGAACACCAAAATGGGTGTAGCCAGATGCTTATATAATAGAGCAACCAAGATATGCTCTAATCCTGAAGATCGTGATGAGGAGTTCCACCACATAACAGAAACCCTCAAGAGAAACGGCTACCCAAGAAGATACTTCTAAAAGCCAGAGAACCAAGAGAAACACCAACAGAGCAACAACCAACAGACAATGAACCGACCGAAACGATAACTTCTGTCATACCATATGTGAAGGGGTTATCCAAGAAAATAAGAAGAATTGGTAACAGATACAACGTTAGAACAGCATTCAACACCAATGATACTGTCAGGGAAAAACTCACGAAGGTGAAACCTGACAACGAGAATCAAAAAACCAATAATTGCATCTATGAAATACCATGCAAATGTGGCAGATCCTACATTGGTGAAACTAAACGCCCTCTGAAAGTAAGAATCAAAGAGCACCAAAGACTAGCTCAACTAGGAGAAACAGAAAAATCCAGGCTAGCTCAACATGCTTGGAACGAGGACCACAACGTCAAATGGGACGAAGCTTCCATAATATCAAAAGAAGAAGGATGGAATAGAAGGAAATTGAAAGAAGCGGCTTTCATGGCGATAACTCCCGACCCAATCAGCGCGCCTTCTCTGGAAATGAAGAATATCTGGATGCCCGTACTGGGATCTGAGTTAAGGAGGACGAACGCGGCCCAAAGAAGCAATTAGTCCTGACATAAGCCAGTCCTGACGTAGCCTAACCTAATGTGCAAACCAACTACACAAGAGATAAGTACAGTTGATTTATGACTTCTTCTTCTTCTTCTTGAAGTGAGACTGAGTCTTGTCAATTCTGTCATCAGCCTTCTTGTGACATTGATGTTTATTATTTATTCATGACATTTATGTCCAAGTGTCAGAACAACTCGAGTTGAATGAGAATTTCCTACTTCAGTAGACTGTTAGTCAAAGTGGGTTGAGTTTCGGAGTTTGCACCTCTGACAGCTCGCGTTTGCATTCCCACAACTCAGTTGGATAGTATGGAGCGCAAAAGTCCAAACGGAACATGTTTGTCCTTCTCAGGACAAACAACACCCTGATGACGGCAGGCAAATGCTTGCCGAAACGTCGGTAAATTCCAACAGTATAGATAATGGAAATAGCCCAGATAATGTTCCCTGAAGAGGCATGCGCTTAAACACCTCAAATTCACAGATTGTCCATATACATACCTTAAATTTTGAGTAAAGCTGTAAATCAGTATATGCAAACAATTTCGTCAACAAATAGCACAATCTACGATAAACTGAAAGAATGAAATCGTATATGAATGAAGAGTATGACGCGAAACCTGACAAGAATCGCATAGAATACATCCTAGAGTTTCCATATTCCGTTTTCAGTACAATCAAATTCAATATATTCAAGTTTTGCACTGAAATTGCGAGCGCATCACATTTGTGACACAAATTTTCAGCACTGAATTTAGTACTGAATTTAAAGTAGTACATTTTCAATCGGTAATGTGAAGATTCTCGTGTATTTATGTATTTGAGATTTTGTCAGATGAAGATGTCTTATATTGACTCCGAGCCGTTACAAGGTTTGGTAGTTTCAAGATTCACTTCTTGATTCATTGTTAAGCACCAATTTTTGTAAAAGACTGTGATCTCTGAAAAATTAGTGCACAGGTTTTCCGAAAGGGCCTCTTTCTATCATCTGAAAATTTTCCAGTTTGTATCATTCGTATCTGGGAAAACATAGCAGCTGACAAAAGTTACGAAGTTAATTGTCATTATGTACATGTACATTTCAAAAATTAGTTTGGCCAATTACGATATATTTTTAAAACAAACAGTTCACGAATTATAGAAAAAGGTCATGTCAGAGAACTCTTGAGTCAAGATTAACACAGTTCACCCATTAATAACCAGAAAATGAGGTAGATAGATATTGGCGTTTTAATGAACCCACGTTTTTTAGTAAAATTTTGGTTTTCGTTATAAGACTTATAACCCTTCATTTTCGTTACTAAGGCCAAATAATATTCCCTTTTTATATTTGAATTTGTAGAGAAGAATGCAGAATTTCAGAACTTTCAGGCAACCTTTGTCGACAAAATCGAACATTAGAATTGTGATTTTCGAATTTTCCTTCTGAAATAAACTCATGTTCCGAATTTCGCGACTTCACCCCAGGGGGTAGGGGAAACACAATAAAACCAAGATATATTGAAAATTAGGTTTATAATTATATACAATTTACACAAGTGACAGAGAAAGCAATAATGAGCAGAGAAAAGAAAATGAAATAAATTCAGATTGATGTAGAGGAGACGATATATGTAAATGATTTTATTTCAGGAAATTTATTCATATCGTACTTGTCTTTGTTCTTGTTTTTCTTCATGTACTTATCAATCCTGTGCAGTTAGCCAGAGGTGAACGAAAAATTCATTATTTGATTTTATTAATTAATTTTCATCCAAAAACCGCAAAAAACATCTCAAATTCGTTATATTGTTGTAAACGTTTGAGATCTGGTGTTGAGAGAAATCCTAAGATCCTTCTTACAAGATACTCATCAAGGAGACCATTCGTGGCCTTTGTCAGGAAATCAAATGCGGCACTTTCTGCTTCATATCTGCTCAAAGCGATCAAGTAACGATTTTTCAGCCGTCTTCCGTAGATCGGGAACTCAAACTCATCGAACTCTTCCATAGCAATTCTTAGTTTCTCGTTCCTGCAAAATTTGGAAACCCGTCGCTTGCTGGCGTTATATATATATATATATATATATATATATATATATATATATATATATATATATATATATATATATATGGACTGTTGTGCTGTGCTTATACAAAAAAATGATCTACAACATTCGTAAAATGCGAGGAATCTCTTTTCCCTAGAAACATCGGTTGACAAAATAAAGAAAAACTTCTTCAAGGCTCACGAAATTCAATGACATCGAGATAACGCAAAACTCAAAATCAGAAAATAGAATAATGCGAGACCATAAAGATCGAAGTAAGTAAAAATCATACAATACATGAATTTAACCAAGCTAGCAATGAAATCAAATCCATTTGAAATATCTAATATAAACAGTATATACTCTTATACTTCGGGATAATTATAAGGCTATACCTACTGGAGATTTCAGATTCATTTTCAAAATTATAATTTGGAATTTTGAGTAGGTGTAGTCTTATAATTATCCCGAAATAGACGAGTATATTATTGAAATTTTATTATGAGATATTCAATTATCTACTCTGCCCTGTGCTTTGCTGTATATACTAGGCTCTGACCTAAATTATATTTGAAAAGCATGATATTACAACGTCCTAGGCTTATTAAGGAAAATTCTCACACCTGTCGATTTTTAATTTCAAAAGGAATTTATCGTAAGCTTTTCTGAATTTGATAATTCTCACACTCTGGCCCTGCACCCCCCTACTTTTATTTTTTTTTTAAATGGAAATATATCGCTTGTGATTCATCAAACGAGGTTATTTGATTACCTAGCGATGTGACTGAAAGTAGAAGTCGTTGGGCCGTTTTTTTATTAAGGAATTAGGAAATAATTTACAATTCGTGATTGGTACTGGTACTGCAATCAGACGATTATTCTTTTACTGATTTTTATTGAGGTAAATCTACGAATCCATGGATTGGTAATATCGAAAGCAGGTCTCTCTTGGCTTGTTTGAATTTGAAATCTTTCACCCTTCACGATCCAAACCTCCCTTCCCCCCACAATCTTTTTTTTCCGAATAGGAATATATGGATAAGTTACTTTTTGAGCACACTTTGTGCTTCAGAACAAACCAAATTTCCCTGGGAAGATGAATATTGAAAATCTATCAAATGGAATTATAATGAAACCTTAGCAATCAGTCCATCAGATTGTCATATTATTTCCTTGCCATTTGTAATTGACTTGAGTAAAGATCTCAACCAAAATGGTTCGATCAGTTTTAATCTGAAAATTGAGTTTTCTCCAGAAATTGAAGGAAAATCGGGAGCAACAAAGTTTGAACGACCTGGTAACACTGGCGTCGCTACGAGGGGGGGGAGGTAATTGGGGTTATTAACCCCCCCCCCCCAGGAAAATATTTACTTTCGAAAAATCAACTATACCTTCATTACATAGAAACATATCATGACAATTTCCTTGTCCTCAAATTTTTTACCCCCCCCAAAAAAAAATTCTAGCGACGCCCTTGCCTGGTGACCAATAAGTAGGTAAAATTCTGGTAGTTCCCGTATCAATCCTCATAAAAAAGGTCACCTTTGCATCAATTTTCGTCACATGAATACTGTGAAGCCAAGTGGGACATCAATACTCAGCAGCTGAAAAAACTAATGCTAGGCCCTGAAAAGTGTTGTTGCATCTGTACTCCATGAAGAAATAACAAGTTTCTGCTGAGTATTATTTCTACTTTTTAAATTTCTGACAAAAATCATCCAAATTAGGGGAATCTTGTTTATTCAGGATGTGGATTGTGTTTTGAAAATGAATCACTGTTATTTACCATGTATTTTCTTTATTATTGATAGGAAATGTTTTCGTTCACAAATGCTTCTTAATATTGTTATTTCTCAAGATTTCTGAGTCTTCAGAGCGGTTGCTTTCGATAGTAGGAAAGACAGCGTGATGGAAAGCCAGGGCAAAATCATCGGCATGTACATGGTGAATCCTGTTGAAATGTATATATATACAGAGGTAGAGGGCACTTGGCTGGTTTCAAAAATACCCCAAATGCAGGTCCTTTAACATTTCGTTTGAATTATCCAGACTGATTCAGTATCTAGGGGCATTTTTTAAATGCTTTATTTGAAGAATGAAAAATCAGAAATCTATTAAACGAGCAGGGCTTCTTCGATCCCTATACCGCTGATATAACAGTTGATAAATTTTCTCTATTTATATTATTATCGTGAATTATAAGAAAATTCACACTGCATATGAAACAGTCAACGAACCTATTATGGAAGTTTCTTACACTCTGGGTACCCCTGAAGAGAAACTTCAATAATTCACCTGCCGATTCAGAGATAAAATTATTTAAAATAAATAAAATACTCGGACATGAATTCTTCGGATCACTCTACTTTTTAAGTTCTAAGTTTGATGTAATGTATTTTGTACTTCTCGTAGTTATCCTTCTTGTATGAACTTTCTTGAGTTACCGTAACCAAAATCCATAAGCGTATCGTGAATTGATTTCAGAAATATTTATCAAAATAATTGATAGTTAGCTCAGAAGATTAATAAGGGCGTAATTAGATTGACATACTTTGACATCAGGTTGCTCAGGAGGTTGAAAAAAATTTGAAAAATAACGAAGAGTTTCATTTCAAATAAAGGGGTACGACCATGCTGTACGTGCTTCAATCTCTTTGTATATTTCAATTATAGTTGTTGCTTTTTATAGTTGGACACAAAGAATTTCATTCCATGATAGGTTCGCACAGTATACAGTATTAAAAAATGCTCATTTCATATTATGTTGTTTTTTCCGATTCAGCCTAGATGAAAAGATATAGCCCTTCTAGAGTTCCATGCGACTCCTTTAAAATGCTACTTAAGCATTATCTTCCTAGTAAACCTTATCTAAATGTAGAAGAAAATTGATTTTTTGAATTTTTTCGTTTTTGAGTTACATTCGTCCAAAGTAACCAATTTTGCTGTTATAAATTTTTGTAAATGATGAGTCAGTTAAAAAATGAGCACATTACCAGATTCTAAAAAGAAAACTTTCATTTTCAAAAATGGCCATATATTCATCAAATACCATTCTACTTTAAATTGTATGGAAAGTGACTGTATGTTATGGTTATAATGCGAAATAGTTATTTTCCTATCAAGTGCAGAAAGTTTACTTTTCCGAGATTGCTGTTGCCCGAAGGTCGCGGGGCGGAGTTCGGGAAAGCAATCGAGTACGGGAAAGATACTTTCTGCACAAGATAGGAACATTATTTTTTCTACGACCCCATATTGAAAATATATATTTTATTTCAACATACAAAACATTCCATGAAAATCCATAATACACATGAATTCTACATGTCGTCACCATGGTACTCTCATCTTTGACGTTCGATGCATAGGGACATATCATAATTCAGTTTATTCTTTAATGAAAGTGTGCGGGAAAAACCCCTGCTAAGACTTTCCCGCACTAGTGCGGGAAATTGACACTTTCTAAACTAACATATGTACGGGAAAGTGGGTAAAAACGCACGGTCGTAGAAAAAATATGATATGTGAGTAAAAATGTGTTCCTAGAGGATCCACCACTCAATGAAAACCTATGTTTCAAAAATCATTTGATTGGATGAAATTATTTAGGAGATATGTTCGAAGAATACTATTTGCGGATATTCAAAGTCTGTATCTTTTCAACCCAGACAAAGCAAAAAATGCTTTTTCGACCTCAGTAATATTTTGTCAAAATATATGTACAAGTCAAAGACTCACCCGGTATAAGTATATGTAGGTACAACATACATAGTAGGATTTAGGATGAGAATTATGCAATCGAAATGTAAACTTCTCCTGATCCTTTCTTGTGTGATGTTTTCTGGGATACCTTTGTTTGAAATATTTCGTGTTTCTGCTATTAAAACAGTGATACAACTGTGACTCATAAATTTGTTTGATTTCTCATTCAAATATAGCCCAGTATATAATTGAATTTCAGTTTCGTAATAAATTTATTGCAGTACTTGAAGGAGTACTGTATTGAACTCATTACAGCATTGTTTTCAGTTATATTTTTCGTTTTCTGGTTGTCACTACTGACATTCGATCATATAAATTTTCAAATAAAATCAATTCAAATTCCGTAATCTGTCAAATACTAAAGTCATTAGGATGTGGAGTCTGAATTTTCATTTGCATTTCACCGACATACAGCAAGAATCGTTTAATACTCGTTGCAGAAGGCAATTCCAACACTCGTGCTTTCGCATTCGTGTTTGAATAGGAGCTCATTCTACAACTTGTTTTAGAATATATAAGATTGTATTTTTCTTTAACTTTATTTTGTGAATTGTAAACCCTTTTCGGTTTGTATTATTATTCATATCATGATCGTGATATCCCTCTCACTTATTTCTGAGGTTGAAGGTATAAGCAGTAAAGATTTTATGTTTCATTTCGAGCCCTGAAGAATATTTTCTGAGAAAATCGACACATCTTGGCGATGTTTTAAGAAATGGTTTTTATACAAATGACCTGACCTTCAACTCGTCTTCTAATTCTGCCAATCTCATTTCTCTTTGATGGTAGAAGGAAAATACATTTAAATAAATATTTCGTGCTTTTGAAGCATCTTGCGAAAGAAAGGTATTGTTTGAGTTGAAATGTAAGCAGGAGAGACCAAGATAAGTGAATACTTTCTTTGGCTGTTCTGTGGAAACTGATACTGCGGAGAAAATTACTCGCTGAAATATTCCAAAAAAGTATCATAGTAGTAACAAACTTCACCTAGCTTCCATTACATGAGAGTTTTGCAAAAACACCTTATTCATTGCGGCATACAAAAAATAACATATAATTTACTGTTTTCCGTGTCAAAGGAAACTTACCCGCAAATGATGCAATGTACCAGAGTATCGTCTCATCCGTGTAGCAAATCCTCAACGGATTTGCTCCGTATTTCAAAAGTAGCTTCATCACCAGCCTGCTCCTTGGGCTATACTTTTTAAACCCATAAACACTTTTAGTCATCACTATCATTTCCAAAGCTGTGTTTCCCCATATATTCTCCATATTCACATCGAAATTTCTTATATGCGCAAACTCCAAAAAGTAGAAAACTTCTTCGACCGACCAAGTATTCACAATGTCATAGATAATTTGATTTATCGTCGTTTGGTCAAATTGAAACTCCATCACTACTGTTAAGTAACTTCACAAATAGGCGAAAATTTTTCAGCTCGTCCGCACTATAACTTTTTCAAATTCACTCTGATCGTGTACAGCACCTCCGAAGGTAATGAAATGTCAACAGAAAGGGCTCGGTTAATATTTATTGGACTTATATATGAATATAGTTGCACAGGTACCAGTCGTACTTAATGAGTGGTACCTTCTTTGAAGTCCGGTGGGGTTCTTTAATCAGAAAATGATCGATATTTAGATAAATTTCAACTTTCTCCATTGAAATATGACAATTTGTACCTAAAAGGGATAACATTGAATATTGGGATTTCAAAGAACACTGTCAAACCAGGTAGTTTCAATAAATGGAAAGAAAATGCAAAAATATCTTTCATTGATGTCTTTTCTGGGAATTCTGAACGGTCACTAATACAACTCAAACAATTTGAGAAGCATTCTGTTTTCTTCAATATGATGTTAACCAGGTCCAGACGTGAAACAATTGGCCAGCCTATCACTTTTCAAAACTTTGGATTCCTACTGAAATATTTGTGCTACAAATATACTGAGTTGAGCCGATCGAATTCTTCCAAAATTATATCTCGAAAGTTCGGAAAAATGAAATCACAGCACATTCGTGTTTTCTTCTCACAAATGAAAAAAATTGTGATACATTCGTACTGTCTTGTGCCTTAAATATGTCAACGAAGTTTCCAGCAAATAACGATAATGAGAAAAAAGTTGAAAGTTTATTTTTTCTATATAAAACATGTTCAAAAAATTATGCAAATTGTGCTTCTCGTAATAAACCTTGTGCCGTTTTAATTTTCACGAATATACTGCAAATTCATCTTACAATCAGGAAAATATGAAAATATTTTTTTCGTCATATTATAGGAGAAATAAAAAAAAATTGTTGATGCTTGGTACAATTCTCGTTAAAAAAAAAGAAAAACCCTTATTCTAATTTCTTTATTTTCAGAGTAAATTAGAGGTATTTTCGTGAAAATTACAACGGCACAACTAGGTACCTATGGGTAGCACCATTGCTTGAACATGTTTTCATCGGATAAAAAGTGAATGACTTATTTTCATTTATTTTCTTAATTTCGAGAAATAATCATGAAAATACTACAACACAAGTCTACACAAATATTGAACTAATGTTTCTATTCATTTGAAAAAAAAAAAAAGAATGTGCTAAGAGTTTTCTTGTCAATTTCGATTTTTCGATTGAAATTGAATTTTTCTCATTTTCTTCATTCTACAATTTGTTTTTGAAGCGCCCACTATCGAGTTCCACGGATAGACAGTTGAAGATACCGTTTATTCAAGTTACCAACGTAACGAAATTTGGCTATCGACTAAAGCTGAATTTAGGAGTGAAAACAATTCTTCTCTAGTCCACGACAAATCTGAGAAATTGTAATTGTGTAACTGGTACACCAAACATCATGACAATTGCACTTACCAATTCATGATTTAATCCTGTAAGTTACGAATCAAAGGATAAAACTTTTTTAAATTGAAATTGATGAGTCCACTCTGAATTTTCAATATAATTCTACAATTTGTGTTGTGTGCAGTAATTTCATACAAATCTAGTCCAATTATTCAATAAAGATTCAAAACTAATACAATTCGTTAATTGTATATTCCAACAGAATGTGATGAAATTGAAAAACATTTGAAAATAATAATACCATCGAGCGAAATCCACAAGCCTAAAAAAAGTTTTAGATGAAGATCGATGATTTGTGCTTTTTTCTGAATGCAAATTGAACGACAAAACATCAAGATTATTGTCCAGTGTTGCCAGATGGATGAGATGAAATTATAGCATCAGGTTGACAAAATAATCAGATAGCAACAAACGAAGGAAAGGTGATCTAACTCATATTTGGCACATACCTTCAGTAGATGGGGAAACTTTCGTTACCTATAGTTTTAGTGCATGATCAGCGATGACCCAGACTATTCATTATGAAACAACTGTCATTGAATTCATTTGAACGACGCTGTTTAACATGAGACAGACAAATCGGTTGGTGATTCACAGATAATCAAAAAGTAAATAAAAATTTCAATAAAAAAAACAGACTTGAAAAAATTCAGAAATTAAGAAAAACCTAGTATGTACTCAAAAGTAAAAAAATTAATGATGACTGCATTTTCCACCCAAAAAAGGATTTACATACACCACTTTGAATTTGAATCCGAACATACCTATGAATAACAAATAATGATAAAAATATTTTTGAGAGTAAAATGAAATGAGAAATATAATGTCTATTCATTACTATAATAATGTACTCCCTGTTAAACTAGGACTCGTTGAGGACTACCATGAGATGAAAGAACTCAACAAACTATATTTTTATTCAACAAGTCAAACTGACTTTTTATACAACTAATCATAAAACTGATTATTAGAAAACCATAACAACGTATGAAATTATTCATAGAACATAACATTAACTTATTAACAATGCTGCAAATCAATTGTCCAACACCCTCCCTATTTGCAGATTCCTTGGTACTTGATACACTCATTGAACATCAAGCGCCTTAGTCAACGAGTCAGCGATCATCTTTTTCGTTGGTACTTATGTGAAAGCCAGAAGCTTCGCGTGCACTTTTTCTCTCATAAAATGATGCCGTACGTCGATATGCTGGTCCTTGCCTGATAAGCACCACTCGATGCCAAGTTCCTGGCTCCCTGATTGTCACAAAAAATCTCCGTAGGGCTCTTCGAATGTTGCTCAATCTATTCAGAAAGGCCTCTCAACCATAAAGCTTCCTGTGCTGCTGAAGCCATGGACATATATTCAGCCTCTGTTGTTGAGAGAGCTACAGTAGGCTGCCGCTTAGTGCACCAGGATATCGGAGCATTGCACTTTATGAAAATGTAACCTGTCACCGATCTTCTTTCATCTGGATCACTAGCCCAATCGGCATCGCAGTATCCATAAATGGGTCCAATCTTTGATCCATCGAATTTCAGTTTATATGAAGAGGTTCCTCGGAGATATCTTAGTACTTTCAGAATATCCCACGCTTTGGTGTTCTCGACTCGTGACTATAAGGTCGCATACGCTCTCAAAGCCAGTGTTTACAGCGAGCGCTTTGTAATGTGGAATGGAATGTTTCGTAACAATGAATTTTCCCACTGGTTTTCGGAGAAAGTAACATCTCTTGATATGAAGGTAATTTTTTCTTTGGGTCATACAACCTGTACCCTTTTGTGTCTTCACAATATCCCACAAATATACATGGAGTAGATCTTGGGTTAAGTTTAGTTCGCTTTGTGGCAGGGATGTGTGCTTATGCCTTACAACCAAATATCCGAAGATGTTGAAGAGCAATTATCTTAGCTGTCCACACATGTTCTGGAGTTCTATCAACAGACTTGCACGGCGACTTGTTGAGAAGATAAGTTGCACAGTTCACAGCTTCCGCCCAAAAAACGATTGGGAGTCCTGACTCAATTAGCAAACATCTCGCACGATCTAAAAGAGAGCGGTTTAGGCGCCTGGCTTTTCCATTCTGTTGTGGAGAGTAAGGACAAGAGGTCTGATCCACAATACCGGACGATTTTAAAAAATTACTCAATTTTTTATTGCAGTATTCTCCTCCATTATCAGTACGTAGGATTTTAATTTTTTTTCCAGACTGATTTTCAACAAGCGATTTGAAAATTCTGAAATAATCGGTGACTTGATCTTTTGATTTCAAGAAATAGACGAATGACTTATGACTAAAGTCATCTAGAAACGTTAGCAAATATCTTGAGCCAGCTAAACTGCCTATCTCCATCGGTCCTACAAGGTCTGAGTGCACTAATTGTAAACATTGTTCAGTAGTGGTGTCACTCTTCGGAAAAGGTAAACGGTGGCTTTTTCCCAACATGCAAATGTCACAGACAGTACTTGGTTTCTGACCAGAAGGATTAAAAGCATTAGAAATGGTACCCAATTTACATGGGCTATCGTAATTTAAATGCGCCGATGGTGCAAACGTAGTTCTAGTAGGAACGTCCAATTTGAATAAACTGTTCACTAAACTGGCAGAGGCAATCAGTTTCCCCTGGCTATTGAATATTTTTACTCCATTACTATTGAACACAACGCGATGTCCTTTACTGTCAATTTGGCTCACTGATAGCAGGTTAATTTCTAAGTCTGGAACATAGTATACGTTATTGACGTTTACTTCTTCTGATGGATTATTGCCTGAAGTTGTCACTGATAATGAAATATCTCCAACGGTATCTGACGTCATTCTCTCTTTGTTAGCAGCAGTAATGGATATTTTTTCAGTTTTTCTCACATTTGTTAACATTTCAAGATTCCAACAGAGGTGACATGAAGCTCCACTGTCCAGAAAAAAATCGTTCTTATCAGACAATTGCACAGAAAATGCTGCAAACAGCGACGTACCTGCAGCCTGATTCGATTTGTTCACGCTCATCTTAGTTGCAGGTGAAGAACAGTTCTTAGCGATGTGTCCGTAACCATTACATTTGAATCATCGGGGACCTCTGGAGGGATATTTATCAGGCTTCCCTTGTTCATAGTTTCTGTATTTCTGAATTTCCTTAGATTGCACAGAAACTCCTTCAGAACTGCGACCATAGAAAGCGGAATTCGAATCGTCATAAATATTTTCTGATCTTGATTTTACAATGGAAAGGTCCTGCAACAGTTTCGTTTTAACGGCATCGGCGGTTACTGCTGTACCCGAACTCTCAATGCCCATGATCATCGGTTCGAAACGGTTTGGTAATCCGGCAAGAAGGATTGTTCCTACCCATTCATCACTGACCATGAGACCAACTGATGTTAACTTGTGTGCGGTTGTAATTATCCGGTTCACATATTCTTCTACTGAACTACAGTCTTCTAACTTTGTTGTTATGAGAGTACGGAGAAGACCAACACGCCTTGTCAATCCATCGTCCTGAAAAGCACTCGACAGGTTTTCCCATGCTTGTTTGGCAGTGGTTGTATTTTGAATGTGAACATAATTCACCGGTTCAATCAACATAATTAATTTAGAACGACATTTCGTGTCTTTCTTCTTATCGGAGTCCGTTTCAGTAATACATTCCCATAGCCATAGGCCTGTACTGCGAATTTTCAAGTGTCAAAATTTTCTCGTCCTTTCAGACGTTCAATCGGCAGCGACTGATGCTGGGACATGACAGATGCAGGAAATAAAAAAACACTGATTCGTAGAAAATTCAGTTACTCGCGATATGAGGGCCCATAACCTGATAAACTAGTACTCGATTGAGGAATACCATGAGATGAAAGAACTCAACAAACTATATTTTTATTCAACAAGTCAAACTGACTTTTTATACAACTGATCATAAAACTGGTGATTAGAAACTATAACAACGTATGAAATTATTCATAGAACATAACATTAACTTATTAACAATGCTGCAAATCAATTGTCCAACACTACCCATGTTTTTTTGGAAACAATAAACCTACCTGGGCTGACGCTGACTGCAAAAAATTTGTTACAATGATTGGAGTACAGAGTACATACATTATGTTATCTTGATAATTTGATTGACTCTTCAGAAGTGAAATATATTTTATTTCATGGGTAGGTACCTAGAAAATTTTTAATGAAAGACGCAATTTTCGTCACTTTTAAGTGCATGCTAATTTGTTTTGAAGTTCTTCTTTTCTTCTGAAGATGGTTTGTCTTATTGAAATTTTTATTTATCTGCATCCAAAATTTTTTGCTCTGCTTTGATAAGTTTTTATATCTGGTATATCGAATGATGCTTTTCAGGCTGGGAGAAGTAACAATTGTAACAATAATGAGGAATTGAAAAATGATCAAAAGAAGTACCTCGAGGACATTTTTCATTCTTTGAAAAATCATATTCCTTATTTTATATCAGAAAGTGAGCACTAACCGACTGGTTATTGCGATAGTTAGTATTAGTTCAAGAAGTCTGGAAATTTTAACATTTCCTCAGAAGTCCCTTTTTAATTTTCAAATATGAAGGATCTTAGTGTTTATTCAAAAAGAACCATTTACAATTTAAAACTACTCTGAAGAGGCATGCGCTAAAACACCTCAAATTCACAAATTGTCTATATACATACCTTAAATTTTGAGTAAAGCTGTAAATCAGTATATTCAAACAATTTCGTCAAATAATAGCACAATCTTTGATAAACTGAAAGTTTATCGTATATGAATGAAATCGTATATGAATGAAGAAAGAGTATGACGCGAAACCTGACAAAAATCGCATAGAATAGTTCCTAGAGTTTCCATATCCCGTTCTCACTACAATCAAATTCAATATATTCAAGTTTTTCAAAGAAATTGCGAGTGCATCAGATTTGACACAAAGTTTCAACACTGAATTTAAAGAAGTACCTTTTCAATTGATAATTCAAGCAATTTTCATAATTGTGAAGATCCTCGTGTATTCATGTATTTGAGATTTTGTCAGATGAAGATGTCTTATATTGACTCCGAGCCGTTACAAGATTTGGTAGTTTCAGGATTTATTTTATTTATTGTTAGGCAACAATTTATAAAAAATACTCTGGTCTCTGAGAAATTAGTGCACAGGTTTTCCGAAAGGGCTTTTTTCTATCATTTGAAAATTTTCTAGTTTGTATCATCCTTATCTGGGAAAACATAGCAGCTGACAAAAGTTACGAAGCTAATTGTCATTATGTATATGTACATTTCAAAAATTAGTTTGGCATATTACGATACATTTTTAAAGCAAACAGTTCACAAATTATAGAAACAGGTCATGTCAGAGAGCTCTTGAGTCAAGATTAACACAGTTCACTCATCATTAACCAGAAAATGAGGTAGATAAATATTGGCCTTTTAATGCACCCACGATTTTAGTAAAATTTTGGTTTTCGTTATAGGACTAATAACCCTTCATTTTCGCTACCAAGGCCAAATAATATTCCTTTTTCATATCTGAATTTGTAGAGAAGAATGCAGAATTTCAGAATTTTCAGGCTACCCTTGACGACAAAATCGAACATTAGAATTGTGATTTTCGAATTTTCCTTCTGAAACAAACTCATGTTCTGAGTTTTGTGACTTCACTAGGGCAAACGCAATAAAAGCAAGGTATATTGAAAAGAAGGTTTATAGTTATATACAATTTACACAAGTGATACAGAAAGCAATAATGAGCAGAGAAAAGAAAATGAAATAAATTCAGATTGATGTAGAGGAGACGATATAAATGATTATATTTCAGGAAATTTATTCATATCGTACTTGTCCTTGTTCTTGTCTTTCTTCATTATCTCTTCAATCTAGTGCAGTTAACCAGAAGAGAACGAAAAATTCATTATAACATTTCATTAATTCATTTTCATCCGAAAAGCGCAGAAACATCTCATATTCGTGATATTGTTGTAAACGTTTGAGATCTGGTGTTGAGAGAAATCCTAAGATCCTTCTTGCAAGATACTCATCAAGGAGACCATTCGTGGCCTTTGTCAGGAAGTCAAATGCGGCACTTTCTGCTTCATATCTGCTCAAAGCGATCAAGTAACGATTTTTCAGACGTCTTCCGTAAATCGGGAACTCATACTCATCGAACTCTTCCATAGCAATTCTTAGTTTCTCGTTCCTGCAAAATTTGGAAACCCATCGCTTGCTGGCGTTCAAAATGGTGAACATAGTAAAAGAGAAATCGCTATCAATCTCTTTTTTCTTCAATATGGACAATTCTCTGACACACATTTTCTCGAATTCATGAATTTTCACGTTGGAACATAAAGCTTGCAACTGCTCTTCACTTAAACACACTGTTTTGCGTGCGTTCTCGAGATGTAAACATTTGACATATGAAAATGCTAATTTTTGATCGGTTCTCATGAAAACATCGATAAAAGTTTGATTTGCTTTGTTCCGTATGCTTACATCGGCTCCTTTCTTGACTAGGAATAACATCAAAGATGGTGATTTCATACAATGTCTAGCCAGCTTATGAAGCAATGTCTCACCATGATTATCCTTTATGTTTAGATTCGCACCATGTTTTAACATAACTTGTATTAAATTCATGCTTGTATTTGAATGATGAACAATTGCTAAATGATGTAAGGGTGGTTTTCCCTCTATGTTCTTTGCATTAGGGTCACATCCCGTTCTGATCAACACTTTGACCAATTCAGAGTTTGATCCACACGAGCACATATGTAGAAGAGTTCCACCTCTAAAATCTCTTGCTTTATAATCAGCACCATGTTCGACCAGCAGTCTGATCTGCTCCATTTTTTCGTATCTCACAGCGTAGAACAAAGCAGTTACTCCATAACGGTTTCTTGCTTCCAAATCAGCGCCATGTTCTATGAGCATTCTGGTGACCTCTAGGTCATCCCTCATTGCCGCAATGTGAAGTGGAGTCACAAGGTGAATGTTCCTGCAATTAACGTCTGGCCCTCTTCCTAAAATATATTCCACGACGTCCTTGTATCCTTTTTCTACAGCTACATGTAGAGGAGTTGTTGAGAGATAGGTTTCCAGCGGACAATTGATGTTCACATACTGCAGGAATTCTTTGATCAAGTTTTGATCTGTAAAAAATTACATACATGTATTTGTTGTATATTTAGCATAATATAATGTTTCTCAACAAAAATAGAATATGTTCTTCAAACAGTATTATCTGAGGTTTTTTAGTGAGGATATGATATATAAATAGACTGTTGTGCTGTGCTTGTACGAAAAAATGATCTACAACATTCGGACAAAGCGAGGAATCTCTCTTCTCTAGAAACATCGGTTTGCAAAATAAAGTAAAACTTCTTCGAGGCTCCTGAAATACAATGACCTCGAGATAACGCAAAACTCAAAATTAGAAAACAGAATAATGCAAGACCATAAATATCGAAGTAAGTAAAAATCATTCGATACATGAATTTAACCAGTGAAATCAAATCCATTTGAAATATCTAATATAAACAGTATATACTCTTATACTTCGGGATAATTATAAGGCTAGACCTACTGGAGATGTCAGATTCATTTTCAAAATTATAATTGTGAGTTTTGAGTAGGTGTAGCCTTATAATTATCCCGAAATATACGAGTATATTATTGAAATTTTATTATGAGATATTCTATCATCTACTCTGCCCTCTGCTTTGCTGAATATACAAATAGGTTCTGACCTAAATTATATTTGAAAAGCATGATTACAACGTCCTTGACTTATAAAGAAAAATTCTTACACCCGTCGCTTTTTAATTTCAAAAGCAATTTATCGTAAGCTTTTCTGAATTTGATAATTCTCACCCTCTAAGCCGCACACCCCCCTACTTTTATTTATTTTTTTAATGGAAATATATCGCTTGTGATTCATCAAACGAGGTAATTTGATTAACTACTTATTCAGCGATGTGACTGAAGTCGTTGGGCCGTTTTTTTTATCAAGGAATTAGGAAATAATTTACAATTCGTGATTGGTACTGGTACTGCAATCAGTTGATTATTTAACTAATTTTTATTGAGGGAAATCTACGAATCCATAGATTGGTAATATAGAAGGCAGGTCTCTCTTGGCTTTTTTTAATTTGAAATCTTTTACCCTTCACGCTCCAAACCTCCCTTCCCCCCCACAATGCTTTTTTTCCGAATAGAAATATATGGATAAGTTATTTTTTGGCACACTGTGTGCTTCAGAACAAACCAAATTTCCCTGGGAAGATGAATAGTGGAAATCTATCAAATGGAATTATAATGAAAACTTAACATTCAGTCCATCAGATTGTCATATTATTTCCTTGTCATTTGTAATTGACTTGAGTAAAGATCTCAACCAAAATGGATCGATCGGTTTCAATCTGGAAAGCTTTGTATCTGGATAGAGTTATAAATGAATCTCGAAAAAAATGGAGTTTTCTTCAGAAATTGAAGGAAAGTGGGGAGCAACGTTTGAACGACCTGGTAACCAAGAAGTAGGTGAAATTCTGGTAGTTCCCGTATCAATCCTCATAAAAAAGGTCACCTTAGCATCAATTTACGGCACGTGAATACTGTGAAGCTAGATGGGACAACAATACTCAGCCGCTGAAAAAACTAATGCTAGGCCCTGAGAAGTGTTGATTCATCTGTACTCCATGAAGAAACAACAAGTTGCTGCTGAGTATTATTTCTACTTTTTAAATTTCTGACAAAAATCATCCAAATTAGGGGAATCTTGTTTATTCAGGATGAGGATTGCGTTTTGAAAAAGAATCACTGTTATTTACCATGTATTTTCTATATTATTGATAGGAAATTTCGTTTTTATTTGTTTCCGTTCACAAATGCTTCTTAACAATAATATTTCTCAAAATTTGTGAGTCTTCAGAGCGGTTGCCTTCGATAGTAGGAAAGATAGCGTGATGATCTATTAAACGAGCAGGGCTTCTTCGATCCCTATACCGCTGATGTAACAGGTTGAAAATTTTCTCTATTTATTTTATTATAGTAAATTATAAGAAAATTCACCCTGCATATGAAACAGTCAACGAACCTATTATGGAAGTTTCTTACACTCTGAGTACCCCTGAAGAGAAACTCAATAATTCACCTGCCGATTCAGATATAAAAATATTTGAAATAAATAAAATACTCGGGCATGAATTCTTCGGATCACTTTTCTTTTTGAGTTCTAAGTTTGATGTTAAGTATTCTGTACTTCTCGTAGTTATCCTTCTTGTATGAACTTTCTTCAGTTAACGTAACCATAATCCATTAGCGTATCGTGAATTGATTTCAGAAATTTTTATCAAAATAATTGATAGTTAGCTCTGAAGATTAATAAGGCCGTAATTAGATGGAACATACTTTGAAATCAGGTTGCTCAGGAGGTTGAAAAGATTTTGAAAAATAACAAATAGTTTCATTCCAAATAAAGGGGAACGACCATGCTGTACGTGCTTCAATCTCTTTGTATATTTCAATTATAGTTGTTGCTTTTTATAGTTTTAAAACATGGACACAAAGAATTTCATTCCATGTTTGAAGATTACTATTTGCGGATATTCGAAGTCTGTATCTTTTCAACCCAGACAAAGCCAAAAATGCTTCTTCGACCTCGGGAATATTTTGTTAAAATATATGTACAAGTCAAAGACTCACCCGGTATAAGTATATGTAGGTACAACATACATAGTAGGATTTAGGATGAGAATTATGCAATTGAAATGTAAACTTCTCCTGATCCTTCCTTGTGTGATTTTGTCTGGGATTCCTTTGTTTGAAATATTTCGTTAAAACAGTGATACAACTGTGACCCATAAATTTGTTTGGTTTCTCATTCAAATATAGCTCAGTATATAATTAAATTTCAATTTCGTAATAAATTCATTACAGTACTTGAAGGAGTACTGTATTGAACTCATTACAGCATTGTTTTCAGTTATATTTTTCGTTTTCTGGTTGTCACTACTGACATTCGATCATATAAGTTTTCAAATAAAATCAATTCAAATTCCGTAATCTGTCAAATACAAAAGTCATTAGGATGTGGAATCTGAATTTTCACTTGCATTTCACCGACATACAGAAAGAATCGTTTAATACTCGTTGCAGAAGGCAATTCCAACACTCGTGCTTTCGCATTCGTGTTTGAATAGGAGCTCATTCTACAACTTGTTTTAGAATATATAAGATTGTATTTTTCTTTCATTGATCAATTTTAACTATATTTTGTGAATTGTAAACTCTTTTCGGTTTGCTTTATTATTTATATCATGATCGTGATATCCCTCTCACTTATTTTTGAGGTTGAAGGTATAAGCAGTAAAGATTTTATATTTCATTTCAAAACCCAGAAGAATATTTTCTGAGAAAATCGACACATCTCGGCGATGTTTTAAGAAATTGTTTTTATTCAAATGAGTCTTCTAATTCAGCCAATCTCATTTCCCTTTTGATGGTAGAAGGAAAATATATTTGAATAAATATTTCGTGCTTTTGAAGCATCTTGCGAAAGAAAGGTATTGTTTGAGTTGAAGTGTAAGCAGGAGAGACCAAGATAAGTGAATACTTTCTTTGGCTGTTCTGTGGAAACTGATACTGCGGAGAAAATTACTCGCTGAAATATTCCAAAAAAGTATCATAGTAGTAACAAACTTCACCTAGCTTCCATTACATAGGAGTTTTGCAAAAACACCTAGTTCATTGCGACATACAAAAAATAACATATAGGTTACTGTTTTCCGTCAATGGAAACTTACCCTCAAATGATGCAATGTACCACAGTATCGACTCATCCGTGTAGAAGATCCTTAACGGATTTGCTCCGTATTTCAAAAGTAGCTTCATCACCAGCCTGCTCCTTGGGCTATATTCCTTAAACCCATATACTCTTTTACGCATCACTATTATTTCCAAAGCTGTGTTTCCCCATATATTCTCCATATTCACATCGAAATTTCCTATCTGCGCAAACTCCAAAAAGTAGAAAACTTCTTCGACTGACCAAGTATACACAATGTTATGGATAATTTGATTTATCGTCCTTTGGTCGAATTCAAACTCCATCACTACTGTTGAGTAACCTCACAAATAGGCGAAAAATTTTCAGCTAGTCCGCACTATAACTTTTTCAAATTCACTCTGATCGTGTACAGCACCTCCGAAGGTAATGAAATGTCAACAGAAAGGGCTCGGTTAATATTTATTGAACTTATATATGAATATAGTTGCACAGGTACCAGTCGTACTTAATGAGTGGTACCTTCTTTGAAGTCCGGTGGGGTTCTTTAATCAGAAAATGATCGATATTTAGATGAACTTCAACTTTCTCCATTGAAATATGACAATTTGTACCTAAAAGGGATTACATCGAATACTGGGATTTCAAAGAACACTGTAAAACCAGGCAGTTTCAATAAATGGAAAGAAAATGCAAAAATATCTCTTATTGATGTCTTTTCTGAGAATACTGAACGGTCACTAATTCAATTCAAACAATTTGGGAAGCATTCTGTTTTCTTCAATATGGTGTTAACCAGGTCCAGACGGGAAACAATTGACCAGCCTATCACTTTTCAAAACCTTGGGTTCCTACTGAAATATTTGTGCTACAAATGTACTGAGTTGAGCCGATCGAATTCTTCCAAAATTATGTCTCGAAAGTTCGAAAAAAAGAAATCACAGCACATTCGTGTTTTCTTCTCACAAATGAAAAAAATTGTGATACATTCGTACTGTCTTGTACCTTAAATATGTCAACGAAGTTTCCAGCAAATAACGATAATGAGAAAAAGTTGAAAATTAATTTTTTCTATATAAAATATGTTCCAAAAATTATGCAAATTGTGCTTCTCGTAATAAACCTTGTGCCGTTTTAATTTTCACGAATATACTGCAAATTTACCTAATAATCAGGAGAATCTGAAAATATTTTTTTCCTCATATTATAGGAAAAATACAATTCTCGTTAAAAAAAAGAAAGACCCTTATTTTAATTTCCTTATTTTCAGAGTGAATTAGAGGGATTTTCGTGAAAATTACAACGGCACAACTAGGTACCTACGGGTAGCACCATAGCACCATGGCTTGAACATGTTTTCATCGGATGAAAAGTGAATGGCTCATTTTCATTTATTTTCTTAATTTCGAGAAATAATCATAAAAATACTACAACACAAGGCTACACAAATATTGAACTAATGTTTCTATTCATTTGAAAAAAGAAAAAAAGAATGTGCTAAGAGTTTTTTTGTCAATTTCGATTTTTTGATTGAAATTGAATTTTTCTCATTTTCTTCATTCTACAATTTGTTTTTGAAGCGCCTACTATCGAGTTCCACGAATAGACAGTTGAAGATACCGTTTATTCAAGTTACCAACGTAACGAAATTTGGCTATCGACTATGGCTCTAGTCCACGACAAATCTGGGAAATTGTAATTGTGTAAGTGATGAGAATTGCACTCACCAATTCATGATTTAATCCTGTAATTTACGAATCGAAGGATAAAACTTTTTTAAATTGAAATTGATGTTTCCTCTCTGAATTTTCAATATAATTTTACAATTCGTGTAGTGTGCAGTAATTTCATACAAATCTAGTCCAATTATTCAATAAATATTCAAAACTAATACAAATCGTTAATTGTATATTCCAACAAAATGTGATGAAATTGAAAAATATTGGAAAATAATAATACCACTCACTATCAACATTCATAAGCCATCGAGCAAAATCCACAAGCCCGAAAAGATTTGTGGTTTTTTCTGAATGCAAATTGAATGACAAAAGATCAACAATTAACAAGAGTTTATCGATATAATAAGTTAAAGAAAAATATGATTTCAATAACAAAAATGCATTAAATATGAAGAATCGCCACATATAGGAGAAAAACTAAATTTTTCAGGAATAAAACGACATTTCCAAATTTTTAGAACCAAATAAACGATACCCGACCGAATTATCAATGAAGTATCCGGATACTTGAGACACATACCGTAACGTTGTTTTAGTCATCTAATTGTCCAGTGTTGCCAGATGGATGAGATGAAATTATGGCATCAGGTTGACCAAATTATCAGATAGCAACAAACGAAGGAAAGGTGATCTACCTCATATTTGGCACATACCTTCAGTAGATGAGGGGGAAACTTTTGTTATAGTTTTAGTGCATGATCAGCGATGTCTCAGACCATTCATTATGAAATATCTTTCATTAAATTCATTTGAACGACGCTGTTCAACATAAGACAGACAAATCGGTTGGTGATTCACAGATAATCAAAAAATAAATAAAAATTTCAAGAAAAAAAACAGACTTAAAAAAATTTTAAAATCAAGAAAAACCTAGTATGCACTTTAAAGTAAAAAAATGAATGATGATTGCATTTTCCACCCGAAAAGGAGTTACCTACCCCACTCTGAATTTGAATCCGAACAAATCAATGAATAACAAATAATGATCAAAATATTTTTGAGGGTAAAATGAAATGAGAAATATAATGTCTATTTATTACGATAATAATGTACTCCCCATGATTTTTTGGAAACAAAAAACCTACCTGGGCCGACACTGACTGCAAAAAATAGGTTACAATGATTGGAGTACAGAGTACATACATTATATTATCGTGATAATTTGATTGATTCTTCAGAAGTAAAATATATTTTATTTCATGGGTGGGTACCTAGAAAATTTTAATATGAAAGACGCAATTTTTGTCACTTTTAAAAGCATACTAATTTGTTTTGGAGTTCTTCTTTTCTTCTGAAGATGGTTTTTCTTATTGCAATTTTTATTCATCTGCATCCAAAATTTTTTGCTCTGCTTCGATAAGTTTTTATATCTGGTATATCGAATGATGCTTTTCAGGCTGGAAGAAGTAACAATTGTAACAATAATGAGGAATTGAAAAATGATCAAAAGAAGTACCTCGAGGACATTTTTCATTCTTTGAAATATCATATTCCTTATTTTATATCAGAAAGTGAGCACTAACCGACTGGTTATTGCGATAATTAGTATCAGTTCAAGAAGTCTGGAAATTTTAACATTTCCTCAGAAGTTCCTTTTTAATTTTCAAATATGTAGGATCTCAGTGTTTATTCAAAAAGAGCCATTTACAATTTAAAACTACTCTGAAGAGGCATGCGCTCAAACACCTCAAATTCACAAATTGTCTATATACATACCTTAAATTTTGAGTAAAGCTGTAAATCAGTATATTCAAACAATTTCGTCAACTAATAGCACCATCTTTGATAAACTGAAAGAATAAAATCGTATATGAATGAAGTGTATGACGCGAAACCTGACAAGAATCGCGTAGAATAGTACCTAGAGTTTCCATATTCCGTTCTCAGTACAATCAAATTCAATATATTCAAGTTTTGCAATGAAATTGCGAGTGCATCAGATTTGACACAAAGTTTCAACACTGAATTTAAAGAAGTACCTCTTCAATTGATAATTCAAGCAATTTTCATAATTGTGAAGATCCTCGTGTATTCATGTATTCGAGATTTTGTCAGATGAAGATGTCTTATATCGACTCCGAGCCGTTACAAGATTTGGTAGCTTCAGGATTTATTTCATTTATTGTTAGGCAACAATTTATAAAAAAAACTCTGGTCTCTGAACAATTAGTGCACAGGTTTTCCGAAAGGGCCTTTTTCTATCATTTGAAAATTTTCTAGTTTGTATCATCCTTATCTGGGAAAATATAGCAGCTGACAAAAGTTACGAAGCTAATTGTCATTATGTACATGTACATTTCAAAAATTAGTTTGGCCAATTACGATACATTTTTAAAGCAAACAGTTCACAAATTATAGAAACAGGTCATGTCAGAGATCTCTTGAGTCAAGATTAACACAGTTCACCCATCATTAACCAGAAAATGAGGTAGATAAATTGGCCTTTTAATGAACCCACTTTTTTTAGTAAAATTTTGGGTTTCGTTATAGGACTAATAATCCTTTATTTTCGTTACTGAGGCCAAATAATATTCCCTTTTCATATCTGAATTTGTAGAGAAGAATGCAGAATTTCAGAATTTTCAGGCTACCCTTGACGACAAAATCGAACATTAGAATTGTGATTTTCGAATTTTCCTTCTGAAACAAACTCATGTTCTGAATTTTGTGACTTCACTAGGGCAAACGCAATAAAAGCAAGGTATATTGAAAAGAAGGTTTATATAGTTATATACAATTTACTTAAGTGATAGAGAAAGCAATAATGAGCAGAGAAAAGAACATAGTAAAATTTCAGAACTTTCAGGCAACCTTTGTCGACAAAATCGAACATTAGAATTGTGATTTTCGAATTTTCCTTCTGAAATAAACTCATGTTCCGAATTTTGCGACTTCACCCCAGGGGGTAGGGGAAACGCAATAAAACCAAGATATATTGAAAATTAGGTTTATAATTATATACAAATTACACAAGTGACAGAGAAAGCAATAATGAGCAGAGAAAAGAAAATGGAGTGAATTCAGATTGATGTAGAGGAGACGATATATGTAAATGATTTTATTTCAGGAAATTTATTCATATCGTACTTGTCTTTGTTCTTGTTTTTCTTCATGTTCTTATCAATCCTGTGCAGTTAGCCAGAGGTGAACGAAAAATTCATTATTTGATTTTATTAATTAATTTTCATCCAAAAACCGCAAAAACATCTCAAATTCGTGATATTGTTGTAAACGTTTGAGATCTGGTGTTGAGAGCAATCCTAAGATCATTCTTGCAAGATACTCTTCAAGGAGACCATTCGTGGCCTTTGTCAGGAAGTCAAATGCGGCACTTTCTGCTTCATATCTGCTCAAAGCGATCAAGTAACGATTTTTCAGACGTCTTCCGTAAATCGGGAACTCATACTCATCGAACTCTTCCATAGCAATTCTTAGTTTCTCGTTCCTGCAAAATTTGGAAACCCGTCGCTTGCTGGCGTTCAAAATGGTGAACATAGTAAAAGAGAAATCGCTATCAATCTCTTTTTCCTTCAATATGGACAATTCTCTGACACACATTTTCTCGAATTCATGAATTTTCTCGTTGGAACGTAAAGCTTGCAACTGCTCTTCACCTAAACACAATGTTTTGCGTGCGTTCTCGAGATGTAAACATTTGACATATGAAAATGCTAATTTTTGATCTGTTCTCATGAAAACATCGATAAAAGTTTGATTTGCGTTGTTCCGTATGCTTACATCGGCTCCTTTCTTGACTAGGAATAACATCAAAGATTGTGATTTTATACAATTTCTAGCCAGCTTATGAAGCACTGTCTCACCATGATTATCCTTTATGTTTAGATTTGCACCATGTTTTAACATAACTCGTATTGAATTCATGCTTATATTCGGATGATGAACAATAGCTAAATGATGTAAGGGCGGTTTTCCCTCTATGTTCTTTGCATTAGGGTCACATCCCATGCTGATCAACACTTTGAACAACTCAGAGTTTGATCCATACGAACACATATGTAGTAGAGTTCCACCTCTAAAATCTCTTGCTTTATAATCAGCACCATGTTCGACCAGCAGTCTGATCTGCTCCATTTTTTCGTATCTCACAGCGTAGAACAAAGCAGTTACTCCATAACGGTTTCTTGCTTCCAAATCAGCTCCATGTTCTATGAGCATTCTGGTTACCTCTAGGTCATCACTCATTGCCGCAATGTGAAGTGGAGTCACTAGGTGAATGTTCCTGCAATTAACGTTTGGCCCTCTTCCTAAAATATATTCCACGACGTCCTTGCATCCTTTTTCTACAGCTATATGTAGAGGAGTTGTTAAGAGATAGGATTCCAGCGGACAATTGATGTTCACGTACTGCAGGAATTCTTTGATCAAGTTCTGATCTGTAAAAAAATACAATCATGTATTTGTTGTATATTTAGCATAATATAATGTTTTTCAACAAAAATAGAATGTTGTGCTGTGCGTGTACGAAAAAATGATCTACACTATTCATACAATGCGGAGAATCTTTTTTTCTAGAAACATCGGTTGACATAATAAAGTAAAACTTCTTCAAGGCTCACGACGCAAAACGCAAAACTCAAAATCAGAAAACATAATAATGCAAGACCATAAAGATCGAAGTAAGTAAAAATCATTCAATTCATGAATTTAACCAAGCTCGCAATGAAATCAAATCCATTTGAAATATCTAACATAAACAGTATATACTGTTATACTTCGGGATAATTATAAGGCTACACCTACTGGAGATTTCAGATTCATTTTCAAAATTATAATTTTGAATTTTGAGTAGGTGTAGCCTTATAATTATCCCGAAATATACGAGTATATTATTGAAATTTTATTATGAGATATTCAATTATCTACTCTGCCCTCTGCTTTGCTGAATATACAACTAGGCTCTGACCTAAATTATATTTGAAAAGCATGATATTACAACGTCCTAGGCTTATTAAGGAAAATTCTCACACCTGTCGATTTTTAATTTCAAAAGCAATTTATCGTAAGCTTTTCTGAATTTGATAATTCTCACCCTCTAAGCCGCACACCCCCCTACTTTTATTTTTTTTTAAATGGAAATATATCGCTTGTGATTCATCAACCGAGGTTATTTGATTACCTAGCGATGTGACTGAAAGTAGAAGTCGTTGGGCCGTTTTTTTATTAAGGAATTAGGAAATAATTTTCAGTTCGTGATTGGTACTGGTACTGCAATCAGAGGATTATTCTTTTACTAATTTTTATTGACGGAAATCTACGAATCCATGGATTGGTACTATCGAACAGTAGGTCTCTCTTGGCTTTTTTGAATTTGAAATATTTCACCCTTCACGCTCCAAACCTCCCTTCCCCCACAATGCTTTTTTTCTGAATAGAAATATATGGATAAGTTACTTTTTTAGCACACTGTGTGCTTCAGAACAAACCAAATTTCCCTGGGAAGATGAATATTGGAAATCTATCAAATGGAATCATAATGAAAACTTAGCATTCAGTCCATCAGATTGTCATATTATTTCCTTGTCATTTGTAATTGACTTGAGTAAAGATCTCAACCAAAATGGTTCGATCGGTTTCAAACTGGAAACCTTTGTTTCTGGATAGAGTTATAAATGAATCTCGAAAAAAATGGAGTATTCTTCAGAAATTGAAGGAAAATGGGGAGCAACAAAGTTTGAACGACCTGGTAACCAAGAAGTAGGTGAAATTCTGGTAGTTCCCGTATCAATCCTCATAAAAAAGGTCACCTTTGCATCAATTTTCGGCACGTGAATACTGTGAAGCCAAATGGGACATCAATACTCAGCAGCTGAAAAAACTAATGCTAGGCCCTGAAAAGTGTTGATTCATCTGTACTCCATGAAGAAACAAGTTTCTAATGGGTATTATTTCTACTCTTAAAATTTTTGACAAAAATCATCCAAATTAGAGGAATCTTGTTTCTCCAGGATGAGGATATTGTTTTGAAAAAGAGTCACTGTTATTTACCATGTATTTCCTATATTATTGATAGGAAATTTCGTTTTTATTTGTTTTCGTTCACAAATGCTTCTTAACATTATTATTTCTCAAGATTTCTGAGTCTTCAGAGCGGTTGCTCTCGATAGTAGGAAATATAGCGTGATGGAAAGCCAGGGCAAAATCATCAGCATGTATACATATAGTGAATCCTGATGAAATGTATATACAGAGGTAGAGGCCGATTTCAAAAATACCCCAAATGCAGGTCCTTTAACATTTCGTTTGAATATTCCAGACTGATTCAGTATCTAGGGGCATTTTTAAAGAATGAATAATCAGAAATCTATTAAACGAGCAGGGCTTCTTCGATCCCTATACCGCTGATGTAACAGGTTAAAAATTTTCTATTTATTTTATTATCGTAAATTATAAGAAAATTCACCCTGCATATGAAACAGTCAACGAACCTATTATGAAAGTTTCTTACACTCTGAATACCCCTGAAGAGAAACTCAATAATTCACCTCCCGATTCAGAGATAAAAATATTTGAAATAAATAAAATACATGAATTCTTCGGATCACTTTACTTTGATGTTAAATATTCTGTAGTTATCCTTCTTGTATGAATTATAGTGAATTGATTTCAGAAATTTTAATCAAAACAATTGATAGTTAGCTCAGAAGATTAATAAGGCCGTAATTAGATGGAACATACTTTGAAATCAGGTTGTTCTGGAGGTTGAAAAGATTTTGAAAAATAACAAAGAGTAAAGAGTTTCATTTCTAATAAAGGGGAACGACCATGCTGTACGTGCTTCAATCTCTTTGTATATTTCAATTATAGTTGTTGCTTTTTATAGTTTTAAAACATGGACACAAAGAATTTCATTCCATGATAGGTTCGCACAGTATACAGTATAAAAAAATGCTCATCTCATATTATGTTACTTTTTCCGATTCAGCCTAGATAAAAAGATATAGCCCTTCTGAAGTTCCATAATGAGCTAAGCGACTCTTTTAAAAATGCTACTTAAGCATTATCTTCCTAGTAAAACTTATCTAAATGTAGAAGAAAATTGATTTTTTGAATTTTTTCGTTTTTGAGTTACATTTGGCCAAAGTAACCAATTTCGCTGTTATAAATTTTTGTAAATGATGAATCAGTCGAAAAATGAGCATTTCACCAGATTCTAAAAAGAAAATTTTCATTCTCGAAAATGGCTAAATATTCATAAAATACCATTCTACTTTGAATAGTAAGTGACTCTATGTTACGGTTATAAGGCGAAAAATATAATATGTGAGTGGAAGTGTGTGTCCCTAGAAGACTCATCGATCAATAAAAACCAAAACCTATGTTTCAAAAATCATTTGATTGGATGAAATTATTTAGGAGTTGGGCTGAAGAACTTAGGTCAATGGCCTTAAATACAGTTATTTATTTATTTTTATTTAGGAGATATGTTTGAAGATTACTATTTGCGGATATTCGAAGTCTGTATCTTTTCAACCCAGGCAAAGCCAAAAATGCTTCTTCGACCTCAGGAATATTTTGTTAAAATATATGTACAAGTCAAAGACTCACCCCGTTTAAGTATATGTAGGTACAACATACATAGTAGGATTTAGGATGAGAATTATGCAATCGAAATGTAAACTTCTCCTGATCCTTTCTTGTGTGATGTTTTCTGGGATACCTTTGTTTGAAATATTTCGTGTTTCTGCTATTAAAACAGTGATACAACTGTGACTCATAAATTTGTTTGATTTCTCATTCAAATATAGCCCAGTATATAATTGAATTTCAGTTTCGTTATAAATTCATTACAGTACTTGAAGGAGTACTGTATTGAACTCATTACAGCATTGTTTTCAGTTATTTTTTTCTGGTTGTCAATACTGACATTCGATCATATAAATTTTCAAATAAAATCAATTCAAATTCCGTATAATGTCAAATTTCGTGAGCCACACTAACTCCTAAGATACAATACAAAAGTCATTAGGATGTAGAATCTGAATTTTCATTTGAATTTCACCGACATACAGAAAGAACCGTTTAATACTCGTTGCAGAAGGCAATTCCAACACTCGTGCTTTCGTATTCGTGTTAGAATAGGAGCTCATTCTACAACTTTTTAGAATATATAAGATTGTATTTTTCTTTCATTGATCAATTTTAACTTCATTTTGTGAATTGTAAACTCTTTTCGGTTTGTATTATTATTTATATCATGATCGTGATATCTCTCTCACTTATTTTTGAGGTTGAAGGTATAAGCACTAAAGATTTTATATTTCAATTCGAAACCCTGAAGAATATTTTCGGAGAAAATCGACACATCTCGGCGATGTTTTAAGAAATGGTTTTTATTCAAATGACCTGACCTTCAACTTGTCTTCTAATTCAGCCAATCTCATTTTCCTTTGATGGTAGAAGCAAAATATATTTGAATAAATATTCAGTACTTTTGAAGCATCTTGCGAAAGAAAGGTATTGTTTGAGTTGAAGTGTAAGCAGGAGAGACCAAGATAAGTGAATACTTTCTTTGGCTGTTCGTGGAAACTGATACTGCGGAGAAAATTACTCGCTGAAATATTCCAAAAAAGTATCATAGTAGTAACAAACTTCACTTAGCTTCCATTACAAAGAAGTTTTGCAAAAACACCTAGTTCATTACGACATACAAAAAATAACATATAATTTACTGTTTTCCGTGTCAATGGAAACTTACCCGCAAATGATGAAATGTACCAGAGTATCGTCTCACCCGGGTAGCAGATCCTCAACGGATTTGCTCCGTATTTCAAGAGTAGCTTCATCACCAGCCTGCTCCTTCGGCTATACTTCTTAAACCCATACACTCTTTTACGCATCACTATTATTTCCAAAGCTGTGTTTCCCCATATATTCTCCATATTCACATCGAAATTTCTTATATGCGCAAACTCCAAAAAGTAGAAAACTTCTTCGACCGACCAAGTATACACAATGTTATGGATAATTTGATTTATCGTCCTTTGGTCGAATTCAAACTCCATCACTACTGTTGAGTAACCTCACAAATAGGCGAAAAATTTTCAGCTAGTCCGCACTATAACTTTTTCAAATTCACTGTGATCGTGTACAGCACCTCCAAAGGTAATGAAATGTCAACAGAAAGGGCTCGGGTAATATTTATCTGACTTACTTATGAATATAGTTGCACAGGTACCAGTCGTACTTAATGAGTGGTACCTTCTTTGAAGTCCGGTGGGGTTGTTTAATCAGAAAATCATCGGTATATAGATAAATTTTAACTTTCCCCATTGAAATATGACAATTTGTACCTGAAAGGGATAACATTGATTACCGGGATTTCAAAGAACACTGTCAAACCAGGTAGTTTCAATAAATGAAAAGAAAATGCAAAAATATCTTTTATTGATGTCTTTTCTGAGAATACTGAACGGTCACTAATACAACTCAAACAATTTGGGAAGCTTTCTGTTTTCTTCAATATGGTGTTAACCAGGTCCAGACGTGAAAAAATTGGCCAGCTTATCACTTTTCAAAACCTTGCATTCCGACTGAAATAATTGTACTACAAAAATGATTCATGATTGCATTTTCCACCCAGAAAAAGGGTTACCTACCCCACTTTGAATTTGAATCAGAACATACCTATGAATAACAAATAATGATCTAAATATTTTTGAGAGAAAAATGAAATGAGAAATATAATGTCAATTTATTACGATAATAATGTACTCCCCATGATTGGTTTTTTTTTGGAAACGGTGTTAGTCAACTGAGGATACAACAAACCTAGATGGGCCGACACTGACTGCGAAAAAAGGTAACAATAATTAGAGTACAGAGTACATACATTATATTATCGTGATAATTTGATTGACTCTTCAGAAGAATAATATATTTTCTCTATTTCAGTATCGTAATGAATTCATTACAGTACTAAAAGTAGTGCTGTAATGAAACTCATTACAGCATTGTTTTCAGTTATATTTTCGTTTTCTGATTGTCAGTACTGACCTCCGATCGAATCAAGTTTCGAATCAAATCAATTCAAAATCCGTGATCTATCAAATTTCGTATGTCACACCAACTGCCAAGATACAAAACAAAAGTCACTAATCTGAATTTTCATTTGAATTTCGGGAGTATTTCACAAAAATTGACTGAAATAGAGAAAATACCGTCTAATACTCGTTGCAGAAGGCAATTCCAACACTCATGCTATCCAAAACTCACTCCTTCGTCGCTCGTTTTCGAACTTCGCATTCGTGTTGGAATAGGAGCTCATTCTGCAACTTGTTTTAGAATATACTATTATTTCATGGGTATGTACCTAGAAAATTTTTTTATGAAAGACCCAATTCTTGTCACTTTTAAGTGCATACTGATTTGTTTTGGAGTTCTTCCTTTTTTCTGAAGACGGTTTTTCTTATTGAAATTTTTATTTATCTGCATCCAAAATTTTTTGCTCTGTTTCGATAAGTTTTCTTATCTGGTATATCGAATGATGTTTTTCATGCTAGAAGAAGTAACAATTGTAAATATTTCGTTTCTTTTTTCAATAAAGGCATAATAAAATGAAAAGTGATTTCGAATATTCAGTTTTTGTTCTCTGATCAACTGCAACCACTATATGACCAACGAATAGTTATATCTAGAAACAACCTGTTACTGGAAAACAAATCAAGATACTATCAGTGACCATCGAATCTGAGACACCCTGTACCATTACTGATGATCCATAAAAAATTTCAAATCTGTGTGAAAAAACTTAAAACACCTACATTTTCTGGAATCACAGAGGTCAAAAATTTCCATTCGTCAATGAAGTTCTGATAATTCCTGATAGTAAATTGTCCGAGACCAATCCTATCGGTGAGAATGCCTCTCGATATTTATTTCCGATCATGATACCTAGGTGGCCGCACGCTTCGATTAAGACATCACAAGAGTTCAAGTGAAGTATCTCTCTATATTATAAGCGAGTGAACATGACCTGTTAAGAATAAACATGGCTTTTATGTTTCTTTATCCCTAGGTGACTCGATTGAGATACGATAAATATGTCGCTTTTCGGTAAAGTTTCTACCGTCGTTTATTTTTTCACGATTTATTGTTTCATTGTGTCCCGCTCTCGAACAATAAAAAATAAATAATTTATAAAGTTATATCTGGTTTGGCGCGATCGTTCGTGAGGATGCTGATTTATTTTTGATTTCTGCTTGTTCTTGCATTGATTCTGCGATGAATGTATTTGTTTTTGATTTGCGTTTACTCGTGGCCGTTTCACATGGTAACAACGCAGGAAATTCAAAATACTCGATTTAAACTGCTTTATATGGTTCTGAAGAAAATTTATTCTCGTTTGTCAACGTGACATATTGCTGTATTATTATTATTATTATTATTATTGTATTTCTGTAAGTATGAGGTTTCAGGAAAAAACCGAGACCGGAGAATTGTTATTATATTGCTATCTTTCCCTATTCTAGTTGAGGCGATTCTTGCAAGAATTGCGACCTCTGAAGTGGTAATTCTCTTAAGAATGTCAGAACGTAGAAGGTGTCGGATGATTCATCATAAATAAGTTGCTGTTGAAAATATTCTTGAAAACTTCGCTTAAGCGTTCATGTTGAAAACTAACTGGAAATTATAAGTGAACTACATTAACTCGTTGAATTTTCGTACGAGGTATTGAGATTTTGAAATTGTATCATTTCAAGTAGAAGACTGCTCAACAAAAGTTCATTTATTCTGGGACTGTTTCGTAAGTTTCTATTGTTTTTCAATTATTTCAAATATGACAAAAAATCTCCTAGTTGAGGCAGAGTTTCGAGCGGATAGCCTAGAGTTATATGAATGCAAAGAAACATCATAATGAACTAATTGAACGAACAAAATAGAAACCAGTTCCGATCACGAGCGACCGCAGAATTTTTTCTCAGGGGGGCCAAATAACCTTTTGATAAGGCGCAGGCGACATCAGTATTAGGTTTTGCTCAAAAACAAGAAGGGAATCAAAATCTCAGGGGGGCCTGAAACTTCTGACTACTTAATAAAAGAATGTCTTCGTGGGATCATCCGTGAATAGAAAAGTTTCAATTTATTGCTCAGGATCTGTAGAAATATTAAAGTTATGGTTATTTCTGGGAGATAAATATCATAGTGATATGTCAGCAATGATACATTTGAAACTCTGGTAGAGAGCTAAGCTCCGATACCATAATTCCATCTGTGGAGCTGTGTCCTCGGAGATAATTTTGGTTTCTCTCGAACATGCTTTGAATCAACTTGTCACAATGACCTTTGATGGACCAGCAGGTCACGATAACTTTACGCCTCTTGAGAATATTTGAGTCTGAAAGTGTTACTTCTCTAGCTTTGGCTGATGGACATGCAATATGGTCAGGTCAGTCCAGGTGAGGTTATCGGTAACTAGTAGACACAAATTAAGATGGATGACCACGCAAGAAGTATAAAAATTTTGGGTTTCTATGACTGATATGCATGACACAACATTATTCCTGATTGAGAGGAAGGAGCCAATCATAACACGAGCCACTTAAGTTGTCTAAGTCCTGCTGTAGGATGCCCAGCTTGAAGAGTGGGCAATTGTAGATTTTGTCGTCATCAGCATAGAATAGACATTTGGACTGAATGAGGGATAGATCAGCAATATACAGTATGGAGAGCACTGGTCCCTGGAGATATCCTTGTGGGACTCTCGCGAATACCAAAGTGCTCCAACTGACTCAGTAATTGATTTTGTGGTACCCTGACACCCAGGCACGGAAAAAATCCAGGTAAATTGCATCTTTATTGGATCAAAATCCAGTTGTTGTTCACAGATGATTCTCTACACAATTTTCGAAATTGGAGACAGGCAAACAGTGTGTGGGACGATAACTCGAGGTAGACGATCTTCAATTTTATTCATCTAGGAGAATAATACATTTGAGATATAAATTATAAATATATAAGAAAAAGCAGAAATGGTAGTTTAAGCGAATTGCTTGCACACTGTCATAACCCGCCATTACTAAAGATGAATTAATCCTTTTCTTCAATACAATAGATAATTGGCGATCCATATAACCTACTGAAATAAAAACCAATAAAAAATGGAAGAGAAGAAAAGCAGGAGGAGAAACGATTTCAATGATGACAAAACTTTTTCAAATACACTATAATTATTAATTACGTAAGTTCTTAGGTGATTTTTATGAACCTTACTTCTCAAGTTGAATTCTAATCTCATGTGAAGTGGAAGTATGTTACACAACCTTGGCCCATAGTATGATAGACTGTGTTATAAGTGTGTCTTTTGGTATCCTGACACCTGTATTCGGGTTTTATTCAACGGATTTGAAATTGTCTCATATGCATAGTGCTGCCTACTACTGATTTGTTGATTATTTTCTCTTTTTGAATTGTGAGATTTTTTCAAACGAAGTATTATTTTCAGCAAAGACTTCTGAACAATTTCTAGTTTTTTTTAGATAAGTGTCACTCATACCCCCCAGATGATGATGCCATACCTCAGAAAAGTCAACACCAACGAGTCACAAGCAGTGAAACATACTTTTCTAGGAAGAATATCTCTCCGTTTCTAGAAAGCATGCAGGTGACATTTCACTCTCCCCACAAGAACATCAACATGTTTATCCCCTCCTATATATTGATTTCGGTCTTAGCGATCGATGGACATGTACAATCTGAACGATAACAATTTCTCCTGTGTGATTTCAGTCTCAGGAACGTTGGCTGGCCACTAGATATGAGGAAAAAGGCGATAAATTTAGTTTTTTCAGGGTTAGGAGTTGATGTGCAGATAGACAATAGGTTATTCGGTTTCCTTAGCCTCATGACTGCATGTTGGTACACCTTGTTCCCTGTTTTCGCCTTGAAGGTTATGACGGAATCATCAGCATACGCTAATATGCTTAGGTAGATACCCTAAGTAGCCTATCAACGAAAACAATAAACAATACCGGACCCAGTACCGTCCCCTACGGTATGCTATTGTTCAATTTGAGCGGTTCACTCAAAATATTATCTGTCACCCTTTATGAAACTATATGTGGCTGATGTCCTCAGCCAGTCTTTCTACAAAGTCTCGCTCGATTGGCCATCACCTTGTCGTCGTGTAGGAGCTTGAGTAGTCGTGATGAATCCTAAAAAACATGTTCTTAGGAAGAGCAAAGAAAACAAGTATGACCAGGCCTCTTTTTCCAATGCCCTATTACAACACGGGTTAAGTGTGTTTCAGAAAAAATTCCAAGACGCCAAGAAGCAACGAAGGAACAAAGGAGACTTTCCAAACGAAGCACCAAGCTCACTATACAGGAACTCAAATCCTTCCTAATTCCAGGGCTCGCGTCTAGGCAACCCTAGGACAGCCAAGGAAGATGGAGCTAGCAAGCAAAGGCTTCAAGTGATGAGCAATGAAGGGAAAGAACGGCTGGTGACTATGGCTCTATTGGCCTCTCGAGTCCTTGAGGCAGACTTAAGGAATACTGTTAACACAACATGCAGGCTAGTACCGATAGAACAAACAGAAGTGAATAATGCTGAATATGCCTTTCCCCCTGAGGCTGAGGCAGTTCAGCGAATGGACCCAAGATGCAAGTTAGGACTCCCTTCGGAGTACTAGGACATTATTGGAAACCTTGAATCTTCGGATGGGATGACCTAATGAGTTATATTTGTACTCTGCCTATACCGAACTCTCGTAGCTCTATTGCCGAAGAAGACAGGGCGATTGCTCTCTACCTTAATTTGTAACGAGGCGGGTAGTAGAGTCGTCCTAGACTTTCCTGAGGATCTACCCTCGACCTCAGTTCCGTAACCACAACGTGGGGATATACGGAATGGGGAGACAAATAGTGAGTAGTCCCTGCTTACTACGAAGACTGTACACTGGATAGTGGACAAGCTTCGAAAAGGAAAGACTGAAACCTAAATACCTGAAGCGTTCCAAAACATGTCTCATGTCCCTGACTACGTTTAGCCTCATTCATACCAATCGCCTCATTGGCTACATTTGCACCATGTTTTCTTCTGGTCATTACTGCAAAACAAATTTTGAGATCAATCAAGAGTTGATTGTGAAAACATTAAACAATCACTGATCTAAAATGCTCAAAAACTCACACTACGAGAACCTATCTGAAACATAGAAGGTTTTTATTCAAATATAAGAGAAACAACCTAAACGACAAGCTCAAGCGGGCATGCAGGATAACCATACTGAACTGCTGAATACTTCAAATTGAAGAAAGAAAATTTTTAAGTATGTGCGCAGCACACTCAAGATAATGGTTTCTCCCGCTATTATCTGCGATCCCTTGATAAATTTTAGTACAA
The DNA here is from genome assembly GCA_038502775.1 of Hippodamia convergens. Taxonomy (NCBI): domain Eukaryota; kingdom Metazoa; phylum Arthropoda; class Insecta; order Coleoptera; family Coccinellidae; genus Hippodamia; species Hippodamia convergens. The sequence continues at coordinate 41,547,749 of CM076611.1, read as the reverse complement.
GCGAGAAACAATCAGCCGAAGTTCTAGCGGATGCTTTCACCTCATCTTTCTCCAAGGAACCATCTGACCCTGTTTTATCTGTGTTGACACCCAGATCTGAAGAGGAACTAAAGGAGGTACATTTTTCTAGGGATGATGTGAAGAGATACCTCAACGATTTGAATCACTAATCTGCTACTGGACCTGACGGGATAACACCATATCACCATAAGAACTGTCCTTCGGCTGTTGCTTTTCCACTCTCATTGATTTTTAACAGTTCTTTAGAAACATCATCTTTACCTTAAGAATGGCTCATCGCACCAGTTACTCCAATTTTTAAGAAGGGTTCTAATGAAAATAATATAATCCCAGATAACCAACATGGTTCTTTACCAGGGAGATCTGTCATCACGAACGTCCTCAAGTGTTTTGACTATTGGATAGGAGCAATCGATTCTGACATATCAATCGATGTTATCTACTTTGATTTTGCACGGGCTTTTGATGAGGTTTCACACTGACGTCTACTAGCCAAACTGGAAAATCTTGTAATTCGGGGGGGTCCGTTTTCATTGATTGACACCTTTCTGTTAAGACGTCAGTTTTACGTGGGTGTCGGTAGTTATTTTTCCACCTCTAGGCCTGTTGCAAGCGGTGTTTCCCAGGGGACCTTTAGGACCAATTTTGTTTCTTCTCTATATACCAAACTACCTAGAATACTCACATCTTACGTTTCTATGTACGCTGATGATACAAAGATTTATGGATCTGATAAAGGCATCTTACAAAAAGATCTACTCATCATCCAGCAGTGGTGTCATGTTTGCTCCTACCAATAAATCCAGAGAAATGTGCTGTTATACTTATGGGACTGAGGAAACAATTGCCGAGAGCAATACGTCATCAATGGAAGGACTGCTCAAGTCATGTTGATTTAGGGATCGTCGTAACTGAGAATCTGAGTTGGTCTGACGACATTCCAGAATGTTGTATCTCCTAGAAAGAGTATTTGGAAAGTGTAACATCGGTACCTGTCGCTCCCTCCATGTAACATTCGACCAATAATTGAGTATGCTGGTCCAGTTTGGGATGCGAGATTGGTTGGCGACAGGACTTCCTTGGAGAATATACAAAAGCGAGCTACTAGGATGGCTTTTGATAACCAGCGACCTAGTTTTGAAGATCGGCTTCGTATGATGAATTTACCTCGCTTCGAAGGTGAACGCTTAAGGGGAGATCTCATATTTCATAACAACATATAGAGCGATAAGGGGAATGTTTGGAGTGGATCTCTCACATCTGTATGATCTCAACACCAACCATCGTCTTTGTGGTCACGAGTTCAAATTGAACCGTGAAAATATATTCATGCGGCGAGAGAAAATTTCCTTCCAAATCGTATTCTCCATTTTTAGAATCGGCGTCCATCTGTTGTGGTGAATAGTGAGATTGTCAATTCTTCTAAGAACAATATGGAGCGATTGTCATTGCCAGTTTTCAATTTATGAGATGTGTTACACTGTATGTGTCTTTCTTGTAATTTTTTTGAGCCTTATAGATTCCGATCTTGGCTCTTTATTTCAATAAATAAAAAAAAATTATGATAATAAACATCCTTGATTCCTCAAAAATTAACATTAGGTGTCAAAAATCAGCGAAACTTTCGAAATGGTCACAAAATCACCGAAGAGTATATTTTCATGTCTTGTACACTTAATTATGACTATTGACGAATCGTGAGCTGAGCATGATATGTCTGTCATAGCCAATCACATGATGAAAAAATTCTATCAAATAAGAGTTTATAACGCTCTATGAACTCCTGTTTATGGTTCTAACAAATTCCTTGATGATATCCTTGTAGGAATAAGTGAAACGGGAACGAATGCATTTCTAGCGTAATTTCAACCATACTGGTGCGTGTTCATTATATTTTATATTGTATATCATTACGGCATTATTGCTAAGGAGCTTAGTAACGACCTCTTTCGTTTGGAACTTTATACCTCCACATCCTCAGCAAATCAGAACGGTAACAGAAACTAACACCCACTTAACGTTGACATTATACAATTATCATCCCGTCTCCGTGGTAATTAACATTTACATAATTAGTGATAATAATAACTTTGAATATCCTCAGCAATATTCCCGATTTTATTATCATTACAAGTTTGCTGTATGCGAGCATAAAATACTAACAACTAACTTAATTCACCCTGCGATAAAACCCCCCTTAACCGATCGTAAACACCGAACAGAAAATTACTATAATTTCCAAACTGTCGGCTATGCATGAAGAGCGGACCTGTTGTTCTCGAGGCGGAACATAATTTTTATGTTACATCTTTCGGATTGGAAAAATAGAGGTAATCACTTCATAAGGCTACGAGGAATAATGAGCCAGTCAGTGGAAGGTTTATTCGGGTGTTTTCTGAAGCTTTCAGGGTTTTCATTTCCAATTTCCAATCACTGAAACAAAATCACTTGAAAAAATTTAGGATAATCGAATTGTTCCTACGATTTTTGCCGAACTAATTTGTCAGGAGGAAAAAGGGTGAAAAAATGATGAACGAAAAATAATACCTATTTTCCCAGACATCAAACATAGATAAAATTAGGAAAAAAAAAACAAATTGAAAATTAGAATTCATGGTTCCTAATAAAAATAAAAAACTCACTTCTTTCATTATTCTGTTTTTCGAAAACGGTTTGATTTATCGACAATAAACAACAGTAACTTTTCTTAAGCCTAATGTCGAAGGTATCCAAATTTGTTTTAATTTAACTTCTTATCACACAGGGTGTTAAAAATGTAAGAATTAAAAGGTATAACCTAGTCTGCCTTTGGTACACTAAACGAGCTAATTTGAATTCTAGGGCACTATTTACTACTGGTCCCTACTATTGATTATCATATCAAATTCTCATTGAATTATATCAGGTAGTTAAAACTGATTCCAGTAAAATGGATTTCCAGTGGCATCCCACTTTTTTATGTTCTATCTGAATCCGAGAGATTTCCCAGATTTTCTCGGAGACCCTGTATATTTATGGTCGGTTTTTCCATTGGTTCAGGCGACTACATAGCCTTTTTTCCAGTGATAACAATATTATTAGTACCTTCCCAACTAGCAAAATAGTCCTATAACTTTCTTCTTATACGACAATTCGTCCTTGTAGTTGTTGTAATATTGTCCCACGAATACTTTTCTGTTATGTAGGTATTCTGATAGGAACCGTTTTGTTGTGGGAATTAAATAGTTTTATAAAATTATCGTGTACCTATTCTCACAAAAATATTATAGAACCTTTCCGAAGGTTTATTTTTTTATTGTTTATTCTTTCATGTTACATAAATAACTACTCGAAAAAATAAAAATCTAACAATCATAATAAATACATGGTTCGTCAAGAAACGGTAATGTTAAAAAGTAATCTCTAAAGAGATTTCACATTAAAGAATAATACAACAGTTCACAATGTATAACAAATACTCAAACAAACATAGTCTTTACCAACTCAACAAAAACTTTGACAACTCAGGTACTCTTCAACGGTATAAAATGTTTCTTTCAAAAGGAGGGACTTAACCTGTTTGCAAAAAGGCCCCAGTTTCAATTTTTTCACTCTCTCTGGCAGTTTGTTGTAGAGCTTGAGGCAAATATGATTTGGACCTTGTTGAGATTTTTTCAACCGGTTCTTTGGAATTATGTAATTGTCTTTTCCTCTAGTACTCTAGTCCCATAGTTGTTGTATGAAGAGTTTGTTTTGAACTTCTCGGGATTTTCGTGAACATACTTCACACAAACATAGATGAATAAAGAGATCACCGTGAATATCTTTTCCTTTTTGAAAATCTCGCGACAGCTTGTTTTCCACTTGATGTCGAAAATCACTCGGAGTGCCATTTTCTGTTTTATGAGGACCCTTCTGGCTTCTGGAGAATAACCCCAAAGGATTATCCCATATGATGCTACACTATGGAACGCGCTGAAATAGGTGAGTTTTGCTGTCTCGATATTGGTAAGTTATTTTATCCTTCGAATCATGAATATAGAGGTTGACAATTTTTTGCAGAGATGATCCACGTGCTTGCTCCAGCTCAGTGAAGACTGCAATACAACTCCCGGTTAAGTTAATGATGTTTCTTTGTTGTTCTTATTAGTAAATACTATACTATGCGTCTTATCTTTATTCAAAATCATTCCGTTTGTTTCAAACCAATCACCAGACTGTCTTAGAGCTTTTTCGAATTTATCTTGTAGATTCTCTCTTTTAACTGCTTTATTCATGATACCCGTATCATCAGCATATGAAGTAATTCTGTCCGAATCCACATTGAAGAATATATCGTTCATAAAAATTATGAACAACACTGGTCCCAGAATGGAACCCTGCGGCACTCCCATGGATATTTTCTGTGGTTTCGAAATATGACCATTCATCTCGATCACCTGCCATCTATCTGTCGGATAGGTCTTCAGCAGCTGGAAAGGTTCACCTCTTACTCCATAGTGGTATAGTTCATCCAACAGGATGTCATGATCAATACTATCGAAAGCTCTACTGAGGTCTATACAAATGAGTTCAGTTTCCTCTCCTTTATTGTATCCATTCACTACACATTCAAGTACATCTATCATTGCAGATATAGTAGATCCCTTTTTCATGTATCCATGCTGTGACCATTTCGATCGAAGAAGCTCACAAGTCCCGATTTCACAATCTGCTCGAAGACTTTGGAGATTATCGGCAAAATGGAAATAGGTCTGTAACTTTCAAATTTGTTGATTTCTCCCCTTTTGAATATCGGGACCACCTTCGCCATTTTAAGTGCATTTGGAAATATTCCTTGAGTCATACAGTTATTAATTATTCGGGTCAATGGCTCCGCTATATAGGGCATGTTCTATAAACGTTCACAGGACAATTCTTATACATTTTCGTATTTTGCAACAGCTGTATGTCTGCGATAGGACTCTCCGTGAAGGTTGGGAATTCTTTATACGACTTATTCTGAATGTGAAATATCGTTGTATAACTATCGTAAGAGGCCTATATAGTAGGTCTGCTAAACGACGCTTACAAAATCGTTAAAATGCAAAAGAGTCATATCCAACATAGCTATACAATTAACTTGTTTGAAGTCCGAATTTGTTAACATGTCTTATCAATTTAATTCATGGAAAAAAAATAAAACATGGTGGAGCCGAAATTGTCTAATTGTTACAAGAAATATTACTATCAGTAGGAGAAAAAAGGACTAATATACGCTTCGCTTTCTCAGCTATTTTTTCAGCCGACAGAATGTATTTCGTTTGTGACCTATCTTCTCCTAGACTACTGGACCGATCACCATGAAATTTTTCATGCTTCCAGAATTAGAGGATGGGTTAGATCCAATAAAATCTAAAATCGGCCATACCATCGAGGAATAATCATATATAATACCAATAGAGACGAAATTTTGCCGGCAAAATTTCTCGGTTGTAATATGAAAATTTGTTGCTAGACAATTTCGCGAATGACATCTGTATCAAAGTCACGAGCCATCAGGCGAAATGTTTCCAAATCAATCTTGAAGGTTCATTTTCAGAATTTTCCAATCTAGGTATGTTCTGACACATTTTGTACTATTTGACACAAATAAGTGTTCAACATAGATTAACTAAACATTTTTTTCGTTTTCTCTCTGGTATTTATTTCACAAACTCTCTATGAATTTGAGAAATGTCACTTCTTTTTGGAACGCAATGCCATATGTTATTATCATCATGGTACAAAGCAGAATCTAGTAATTAATGGGATGTCGCAGATTGTAACGCCGCTCAGCTCAACATTTGCAACAGCAGGATGTATTGCATACCTAGTATCATTTTTTTATTGATTCTGTTTCAGAGACTGGTAGTGAAATCCCATCGAATTTTTCAGTAAATAATCAGAGATACAAAAACTATGGAATCAAAGTTTTTTCAGCCATGTTTATACGTAATATAATAGTATCTAAAATCTCTTTTTTGTTATTATATAAAACTAAGCTTAAGTAAATCTACAGTAGTGTACTTTTTTGTTTCATGTTGAAAATAATATGAAATATTTTATCGAATATAAGTTCGTTGGGGACAAAATTAATCTTAAAAAGGGCATTGTTCCTCACAATTTCCAATGGAAAGAAAATGAGTAGAATAATAAATCCGATAAGTCAGCAGTAAAAAAACTCAATCAAATGAAATATGTATTGGAAAAAACTGTTAAGCAGAGATGAAAATCCCATTTCTTCGTGGTTGAATACTCAGTAGACAGACAGTACAATATAGAAATTTCCAAAAAACATAAGCCAGTGCCGAAAAGGATTAAAACAATAAATGAAGCAACAATCACTGAAGACGGTTATCTGATTGTCCTTTTTCCAATCCTTCATCTATGGTTTTGAATAAAAAAAAAATGAGAGTAGAAGTATAAGCAGGCAAATATATGATGAAACGCTTTATAACGCACGAACCGTATTTCACCAAACGGTGCCTGGGTCTAGTAGTTAGAACGCCAGTGTTGTGATTTGACGTCACACATCGAATATTCCTAGCTCCGAGGAATTGAATAATCCGAATTACGTGGTCTTTTCATCTGAAAGAGAAACGGGTGTTTTCATATAAATATTGTCTATACTGTGTTTCAACCGATTTTGCTTACCTCTGAATATTTTCCAGTCCGAGAATTGCACTTGAAAGATTGATTGCTTTTGAGAAGGTTTCACGGCTGATTATTTCTTGTTAAAACAACATAATATTCTACTGAAGTGTTGAAAATAGGGGGAGATCACATGATTCGAGTAGCGTCCTGAAGAACAAAAAAATCGTAAAAATGCGCTGACTCCTCAACAACCCAAGCCGTAATTGTTCCCATTCGCGAGAAGTAAAAAAATGAGAAATGATCATGAAATTACACCTTTTATGTTGGCCCGAAAGTGGCTTCAACTCGAACCCTAAATTTCAAACCCCTAAACTTTTCCTCCGGTTAACTCCATAACCATCAAAAAATAATATTCCTTTTCCCCTTCAGCGGTTGCCATGGCGATTCGCCCGGCTCAGGGATGCTGTTCCCGCCTTTCGCTTTTACCGCTCGTTTCAGGTTTATCGATCCCTGGATTTTTGCGAATTTTAATCTGCAAATTATTTTACCGTCCTAACTCTCCCCTTCTCTTTTGATGATACTCGCTATAATAATAGGTCTTGTCTTCAAAGGTGAGTCTTCATTTCCAACCAGTGGTAGAATCTATATCATGAATTCTTGTAGGTACTCGAAAATGTCTGGAAGATATTACTAATTTCAAAGATAGGGATGAAAACGTTAATTGGAGTATAACTTACAGTATTCTGAAAATAATGATAGAAAAAGGCCCATACCTTACTTTCAGATATCTATTGAAATATTTTCTGGGAGGTCTCTGCATTTTCCTGAAAACTAAATATGGGTTTTCTCCCCCAGTCTCTGAAACAAGAAACAATTAGAAAATTTTTTTAATGATATAAGAAAGGCCCCTGCGTAAAAATTTGAGCACTAATTTGTCAGAGGCCAAAACTTTACGAGAAGAAATTGTTGCCTAACAATGAACAATGACAAATTGTCACGATTCTACAAAGTTGATGAAAATCAGTAATGTCTGACGAAGGAGTCTGATTTAGACTCCGAAACATTACGCTTAAGATTCCAAAGTGTTTTCATTTTCTTTCTGTTCATTGTTAGGCAACAATTTCTTCTCGTAAAGTTTTTGCCCCTGACAAATTAGTGCTCAAATTTTCACGCAGGGGCCTTCTTATATTATTAAAAAAAATTTCTAATTGTTTCTTGTTTCAGAGACTGGGAGAGGAAACCCATATCAAGTTTTCAGGAAAATAACGTACAGTACGTTGCAAAATCTTATATGTACCTATTTACAAGGTGCTCAAAAGTTTAGAATCCAGTCAAAACTAGTCATCTCTGAACTAAAACTTTTCAACACATTAAGATAGAGGAAAATGAAAGGCTCATTGCGGCTATCTTTTTCGAAAAACTCATAATGACATTCTATCCTCTTTTGTTCTCGAGTCATAACGCCAAAATTAATTCCTGTTTGTGCGAACTTGTTGAAATACAAACATTATACACACACTTTTTTTGTAGTTACACAGTGGCTTACTCTGACTTAGCCAAATTTGAACAATTTTGGAACATCCTGCAAGAGCATGAGGAAGATGAAGAGATCGAAGAAGACATAACTGTTGAAGTAGACTTTCCAGAGTATGAATCTCATTAAAATATCTAAACAAATCAAAACAATAATTAACACAATAATCAATAGCAATATCAATAACACGGAAATATCGAGAACTTTAAGGGGACAGGTATTGTTCTATCAATGAGATATCTGTCTTGAGTCCGCTGAGCTAAAAAATACTACAAGAAAAATTTCTAAGATTTCCTCAGCATCGTAGGAATTCTCAACAAACTGGTGCCCAACAGAAAATGACCCAAAAACTTGAAAAGATATCACAGATCAGAAAATTAATCATCATCTTGATCATGAAATGAAAAATTACAACTAGGACACTCAACAGGTAGTTAGGTGTTCATGTTGGGATAAGAAAATAGATTTCGTTTCACGAGTATATAAAAACATATGCCTTATTTTCTTGAAGTTAGAATATTCCAATCACATTGAACGTGAACTAACACTTTTATCAATGAACAAGCCTCTTCAATTCATTGACTGTATCGATGACCTATTTTTCTGGGAGTGTTTAGTGTTTGTGAAGTTGCGTTCCAACTTGAGACAGACCAGAGTTAAAGAAACAGAGAAATTGACGCTACAAATATCTTTTTCTTCTTCAGAATTCTTCCATAGTACTGAGATGAAGGGTTCTAACAAGCAGTCCCTACATCCTGAACGATTCTGAAACTACCATGTTAATCACGGAGATATTCGAACAGGAATTACACTTAGCAAGAATACGTTAATAGGATTTTCACGAATAAGTACCTACTTGAGGACCGTTAACGAAGCCTAAGAGCGTGTTAACAAGTTTCTCGATTGTTGAGACGAGTATCGGTGATAAATATTGAAAGAGATAATTTGTTGTTTACAAATCGTTTGCTTTTATTTGCTCCGGTAAGAGAAATGCGTTAGTATGTCATAATTATAAGGCAAATACAATTAATACGGTGAAGAACGTTGGGTAAGGATGGATGAAGGCGCTGTTTAATGGTCCCCAGCATTCACTATTGGGTACCTATATACACGTTCATTCACGAAATGACTAATTTCACTTTCCTATTTTCCTCTTAGAAAATTCACCCTGAGTTAATAGATTGTCGGCTCTTATTTCAAACTTTTTCAATACTGAACAATTAAAGTCAGCAATTAAATGCACTCAATCTAGAAAAGATGCGATTGGTAGAATTTCTGGAGAGTTCCTCAAACATTTGGAGAAAAAAGCCTTATCTTGATAATTTTCTTCTTAAAATAGTATTCTGAACACTGGAAATTTACTAACCGAATTCCGCAAGGTGAAAGTTATACCAATGTTGTTATCAATTTTTCAGTTTATCATTGTATAAGGTTTTGGAAATCGAAATCAGGTGCAGAATTTCTAGAAAGAATAGGTATTTGATTTTCAAACTGTGTATACCTATCTGAAGTACCATAGAAAGCAACCTTTATGAAAACTTACACTTTCTGAGGACTATCAGATACCATCTATTTCTTCATCACCAGTTCCTTTCGGAATTCATATCTAATTTTCTTCTCTCCTTTATTCCAGAAATGAGATCCCTAGATTAAAATCGCGACAACCATTTTAATACAATTTTGGACCCCATCAATCAAAGCCAAAGGTGATTTGGTAATATGAATTGAAAATATGCAATATTTTCAACATAGATCTAATTAATTATTATTACTCCGATTAGAGTTTCTGAATTCTTTCCAAGAAAATAAGATTGGTTCTGAATCGAATAAAAACACAACAAGAGCGTTGCATGCTTTCAGAATTGACTTTAGTTTAGAGCCCTAGTTGTATGTAGAGAAAACCAATTATCTCATGAACTATTCTAATTATCCACTAACTGTTTTAACAGGTTTTATAAAAACACTTTATGATAGGGCCTATTTAATCTTTTCTCTTGAAGATAGGTATTCCATAGAGAAAACCATATCAAATTTGGAGAAAAAATAACCAATCAAAATGTTAAACAAAGAGGCAATCATGGCCTTTCAGAAATATTCAAAAGGATCCGTTTTGAAATTCCACATGAGAACTGTATCAAATATTAAATCACAAAATGATTTTAGATCTACATAACTGAACTAAACTTTTGAATGAGGAACAGAAATACAAAACATTGTGCTTACAACATTTCTTATAATTGTGGAAAATCTACTTTATAGATGTATGAGATGAGAAATCCAGACCCTCAGATATAAAAAAATTAAAGAACCGTGAACAATCAAAAGCGGATATATTAGTAGATTACAGATGGCATGGCAGATCAAAGTATTGGAAACTGGGGATATTTATATAATATATTTAATAATAATAATAATAATTCTCTTTATTCTCAAAATCATTGCTAACAGAACACGTCAACAAAAAAAAAAATAATTCATCATAGTAAATCAAAATATTCACTGACAGAATAAGGTTCTGAATTAATTAACAGTTTCTTAACTTTAGACTTAAATAAGTTAAAAGTAGGAATCGATTGAATATCCTTGGAAAGACTGTTGTACTATTTGATACACATATAATTTGCATTTTTTTGGGCTAAAGTTAGAGTATGCTCAGGGATTCACTCGTCTGGTATTATTATTATTTAAAAAAGAGCTGAAATAATGACTGTTCTTATGTACAAATATGAGGCACCTAAGATGTACAAGGCTGACAACGTCAAAATTTCGAACCTCTTAAACATACCACGACAATATTCTCTGTATTTCAAACCAAACACAGCTCTAACAGCCATTTTTGCACGACGAATAAGTCACGGGCTGATGAACTATTACCCCAGGCGTAACTGAGATGAGAATGGAAATTCGCAAAATACACCATTCTCAACGTTTTCAAATCGACCTGTTGAGAGAGGACTCTTAGACTAAAAACTGACGAGTACAGGCGTGGCCGTAGGTCAGTAGTCAGTATGCATAATTTAAATTATTATCTAAAATCACTCCTAGAAATTTTGTCGAGGATTTTACTTCAATTGGTATAGTGTCACATTTTACTGTCGTAGGAAACCTAGTTTTATCTTGCGCTGTACCATTGAGTATAAATATAATTATATTATACAGGGTGTTTCCTTAACATGCGGCAAAAATTCAGGGGGCTGTTCCTTGGACTATTCTAAGAATATTTTGTCCTTTGATGATTTTTGAAAAACCTCTTTGTTTCGAAGATACAGGGCAAACAAAATTTAGATAATAACATTTTATTATGAAAAATTACATGAAAATTTAACTTAACCTACAAAAACTGTTGAAAATGACCACCTCCAGCCAGCATACAAGCATCCAATCTTCTCCTCATTGACTGCCGAACCCTTTCAAAAACACCAGGATCATTTCTTATTAAGTTACACCCAGCAATGATCCGATTTCGCAAGTCTTCCACATTTTCTACTGGAGTGGTATAAACTAATGATTTTAGATGGCCCCATAGGAAATAATCTAAGGGGTTTAAGTCCGGGGAACGAGCAGGCCATAAATGAGGTCCACCTCTTTCAATCCAGCGATCTCTTTCATGTAATTTTTCATAATAAAATGTTATTATCTAAAATTTTGTTTGCCCTGTATCTTCGAAACAAAGAGGTTTTTCAAAAATCATCAAAGGACAAAATATTCTTAGAATAGTCCAAGGAACAGCCCCCTGAATTTTTGCCGCATGTTAAGGAAACACCCTGTATATTAATTATATTAATACTCAATGGCTGTACTGAAGATGACACACTCAGTTTTATCACAATTAATAGTAAGATGATTGGATTGTAACCAGCCTGACACAAGCGCATAGGCCTCGGCAGCACCAAGCACAGTCATGTCGATAGTCTTCTCCCTCATTAATATGTTTGTATCATCTGCATACATATAAAGATAAAGGCTGCATGAGCGATCATAAATAACCAAAGGCTTCCTGATGCCATTTTTATTTGAAAGCATGTTATCAATTTGTAAACATACAGGGTGGCCATTTGAAAACGAAACAGACGAGATTACAGACGAAATAAATTTTTTCCATAGGAATGCTCGGAGAGGTCGATTTCTGTTTCGAGGGGGACAACTTAAGATGTAGGTTACGGACGCATAGCGCTTCAACCCTTGCTACTACAACCCTCACCCATTTTTGAATAGGGGTGAGTGATACCTCATTTGAAAGGTATTTTTATACTGATTTCAGCACAGTAATTGTTTTTTCATTTTATGCATTAGTTCTCGAAATATTCTTGACTAAGCATTTGAAAATGAAGTGGTGTTTTCATGGCACTTGTAGTGTTTTTTTGTTAAAAACCTTTCAAATGAAGTATCACTCACCCCATCTTCCTTATTCAAAAATTGGGGGTGAGGGTTGTAGTAGCAAGGGTTGAAGCGCTATGCGTCCGTAACCTACATCTTAAGTTGTCCCCTCGAAACAGCAATCGACCTGTCCGAGCGTTTCTATCGAAAAAATTTATTTCGTCTGTAATCTCGTCTGTTTCGTTTTCAAATGGCCACCCTGTATTATCAAAATTATTGAACTCTGTAATTCAGAGAATTTGTACGATTTGAAAGAATGAAATATTCACAAATCTGGATATTTCCAGGACATTTTGATATTTCACTCTGGAAATTTCTGCTGACTTACTTTGCTCTGTTCCGATAATATGAATGCAGCAAAACCTTGAAAGTGCACTCAATCCCATGCAATAATTACTAATTTGAATATTCCATCAGGTTACGCATGTCAGGGTGAATTGAATTGTAATATAAATGTTAAAACATGTCAGCGTTAAGCAACAGGTATGGTGGTAGTTGACATGAAAGTTAGTCCGATCGTGCCTGTCCAGTTATTTATTTATGCGGACGAAATTGTTGAAACTAAATGATTTATAGATGTGTGCAAGCCGTGGAAATCTGCCACGCTGAATTCCCTCGAGAATATGGGTTTATTGCAATGAATTATTTATTACATGTTATATTTGCCTCGAGTGGAGGACGTTTCGGAGTCGTGATCATGCTCCTATGGAAAAACTATATTTTCTGATTTATTCTTTCTAATGATCGTCAGAGAAAAAATTATGTTCACTGAGCATTTTCCACTCGACTTTTTTGAATCAATGTAAAATATTATAAGACTGTGGAGCTTAATATAAGTAAAAGATTCGAAGGAGGGTACAATAAAACAAGAGGAAAGGCACTGATGTCAAGAACGAAACTTTATATTAGTGCTCCAGTCTGAAGAAAGAGAATTCTATACTATGATTGATATTAATTTATTGACCACTATTAAACCATTGTACATGAAATCAACAGGCAAATACAATTCAGAATTCGACCTACATTTAATTCGTTATAAAATAAAGATAGGTATTTTACACCCCCACATTTAGTGCGTTCTACGGAATGGAACTCCTTATTATTATTATGAGCAACGAAAGTGAGGTGGAGTGGTTCGTTGTGAACACACACAACATCAAAAGTCTTGCTCCCCCAAAGTTTCTCAAGAAATAAAATATCTTTCTTCTTGAAATGAGATATTTGATTCCTTTTCAACTGCAATATATTTGATAGAAATTCTTTGCTTGTTGCTCTTTTTTATGCAGGATAAGACAAAATAGGAGAAATTAGAAAAAAATCTGAATTTACCGATTGTTCAAAATCGGTATTTTCAGATTTTGGCAAATTACCAGTATCCAGATAATTGAGTTGGAGATGGTAGAGCGAATCGTAATAATGAGATAGGCCAAGAGAGAAGTACAATCGTTGGAAGCCACATTGTCTAAGACTGTTCGTAAATGAGATCAATACATTTACTTATGAGTAGAGTAATAATATTATACTCAATATTAATAACGTTGGTCTGAAAGAGAGTGCAAAATTCATCAATGAATAAATACTACATTTACAGAGACAAACTGAGAACTGAGAAAATCTAATTACAATCTTAATACAAGATGAGGTTAACACTATCAAGGTAAGGAGAGAAGAGTACAATTAATTCGTTCTCAATTGATAAAATTTGCGATATCTAACAGATCATAGAATGAGGTTAACTCAATCAATCAGCTGATTTCCGGAGAGCATAGAGATGAAGTTGGAGTTGAACTAGCCATAAGTTCAGACAAAAGTGAGATCGGAAGGGTGCATCGTTTAATTTTTTGATTAATAATAGTTATTTCACTACTGCATCCAAATTCAATAGTCCGTATTCTTTAAATGATATTTCCAATACACCTAGGCATCCCACGAATCAACTATTAATTGATGAAATTTTCAGGCATATCGTTCCATTCTTCATGAAGGGCTAAGTTCACTTCATGAAAAGTTGAAGGTCTTGGCGATTAGATATTGCTCTCCCTGAGTTAACCCATGCGAGCTCAATTGAATGCATGTCCAGTGTGTTTGCTAGCCAGTTCATTCTCTTGATATTGTTCTTTTAAAGAATATTTTGAACCCTTCGTGTGCGCTATGGTGGGGAGTTATCATCCTGATAAATGAAATTATCCCTGAATTGGTTGCGCAGAGTAAAAACAGGTTGTTTCAATGATGTTTTCTACGTAGATGGCACCAGTCATTTTTCGTTCAACGATAATATGAGGGGTACCAAACATTATACCCCCCAGTACATTATTGATCCGCTTAGAAGAGGGCACAACTTACCTCTGTCTGGAGCTCTCCAAACACTAGACTAGAGTCCGCTATCACTTTGTTAACCTAATCATGACTCCGACAAGTGGATTGCACCCAGTCTTGGTAGTGGTCTGCCCATTGCCGACGGGTAGCTCTATGTCCAGGTGATAGCCGAGGTACTCTTGAAGGTCTTCTTGCCCTTGAATTTGAGGAATGCAACCGTCTGTTTATGGTAACGATTGAGATTACCTGTCTATAAGACCTCAAAAATGACTTCGAAGAGCTGTTACAGATACAGTTTCATTCGTTCGAGTAAAATTTGCGATATAATTGTATTCCCTTGCAGATGTTACTCAGATTTGACAAGGCACCCGTATCCGTACAACCGCTTACTGCCGCTTACGGAAGTCCGTGGACTATTCAAGCGCTGAGCAATCTGGTGGTTCGATGAAGTTTCTTGATGCAGATCTACTGTTCTTGCCTGGTCAAACTGAGAAATTGGATGTCCCGTCATTTTCCATGGAATTTTCTCAATATTACAACAATTAACTTTGACTACACCTGTATTCTCTCGAACAAGAAATATTTTTTGGTGGCTTATTGTTTTCATTCAGTGGAGATTTCACACACAAAAGTTTGTCATGAAACATTCAACAAGTTGAGAGTTGAAAGTGGAGGCCAAAGATTTTTGACGATGTGTGTATGGGCGATAATCATATTTTATTTTCAAACGTACAATAATAACGTCATTTCTCGATCGACAGGATCATCGAAAAGTTTTATTTCTCCGCCTAGGAGGAGAAGTGTTGCTATGCAACACTTTTCCGGCCGGCGGCAGGAAAAGTGTTACTACGCAAAAATACGCGCAACTTCAGGAATTTACCAACATCTATTTCATATTATGTGATCGCTAGTTGCGACTTTATCATTGAATATTGGACTCACAAAGCAGAGGATTTCCATTTTATTCCACTAGCCATTAAGTTAAAATATGCTAGAAGCACATTCTCTTGGTAAACTGTCACATTTTTCGAATTGCACACCAATTCACGAAGTGATCATAGGTATGCTGCAGAATATTTTTCAATTGACTTCGATGGTTCGAGGGAAAAGACTGCTTCAATGGCCAAAACCTCAATTTCTGAAGACATTTTCACTTTCAACCACTTCTCACCAGCTTGCAAATGATTATTTTGCTTCATATCTGTCAGAATCAATTGTGCGTGGCAACCGTAACTAGGCAAATGTCCCATAATTCATTCAATTATAACGATCGTAAGTGGATAGAATCATGTACCCAAATGTGAATCAATCCAAAAGTGGATATTCAGATTTTCATGAATTTCAAAACGTTTGAAAATAAAATAACATATTTCATTCGGAGTAGAAGTGACTTTTCATGGCTCGCTTTCAATTACCCGCCTCACTACGTTCGGCGGGTAAACTCAAGCTCGCCATGAAAAGTGACACTTCTCCTCCTTATAAAATAATATACTATTATTTTCAAACCTACAATAAGAATGTCATTTCTCGATCGACAGGATCATCGCAAAGTTCTATTTCTCCGCCTAGGAGGAGAAGTGTTGCTATGCAACACTTTTCCGGCCGGCGACAGGAAAAGTATGCAAAAATACGCGCAACTTCAGGTATTTACCATGATTTTTTCATGTGTGATCGCTAGTTGCGACTTTATCAGTGAATATTAGGCTCACAAAGCAGAGGATTTCCCTTTTATTTCACTAGCTATTAAATTAAAATATGCTAGAAGCACATTCTCTTGGTAAACTGTCACATTTTTCGAACTGCACCAATTCACGAAGTGATCATAGGTATGCTGCAGAATATTTTTCAATAGACTTCGATGGTTCAAGGAAAGAGACTGCTTCAACGGCGCCAAAACCTCAATTTCGGAAGACATTATCACTTTCAATCATTTCTCACCAGCTTGCAAATGATTATTTTACTTCATATCTGTCAGAATCAATTGTGCGTGGCAACCGTAGCTAGGCAAATGTCCCATAATTCATTCAATTATAACGGTCGTACGTGGATAAAATTATGTGCCCAAATGTAAATCAATCCAAAAGTGGATATTCAGATTTTTTGAATTTCAAAACTTTTGAAAATAACATAACATATTTCATTCGGAGTAGAAGTGACTTTTCATGGCTCGCTTTCAATTACTCGCCTCACTACGTTCGGCGGGTAAACTCAAGCTCTCCATGAAAAGTGACACTTCTCCTCCTTATAAATTAATATACTATTCTCTATCTCAGTATCGTAATGTAATTACAGTACTAGAAGTGATGCTGCAATGAACTCATTACTGCATTGTTTTCAGTTATATTTTTCGTTTTGTAGTTATCAACTCTGACTTATGATTTTATTAATTTACAATACACGTCAATTCAAATTCGGTAATCTGTCAATTTTCGTAACAGTTGCACCAACTGCCAAGCTAAAAGGACTTAGGATGTTTAATCTTTTCATGGAACTGGGAGAGTATTTCACAAAACTTGAATGAAATAGAGAAAATATCGTCTTATACTCGTTGATGAAGGCAATTCCAACAATTTCATTTTCGTGTTGAAATAGGAGCCCATTCTTCAACTTGTCTTAGTATATACTATTCGTGACGGACTATCAGTGAAACACAATTCAACAGATTAAACAAGAAATCCAAGTGTAGGAAAAAAAAATTATCATTATTCTCAACAATAAAACTTGGATGTGCACCGACGAAATCATTCTTGCAAGTCATAAGGTCGACCGCCACCACTTATCATTCCAACCGAGAAAAAAAGACCAGAAGGCATCCCTATAACGATTCAATTATGCGTCCATCTCCCCAAAACAATATCCTGCAACGCCTACAGATTGGGAGCCGGCACCGCGAAGATATTATCATACAAAGCCGTAATATGCGAAACAGGGAGCTGGCGCGCCGGTAGCCAAATTTGAATAAGGCATAGCTAGTGGACATCAAAAACGCATAATGTAAATCTGTTGATCCACAAGCCGGCCACTAAACTCGCATACGGCCGTCAAATAAGGCCATTTCTATTCGATATTTTTATTTTAGGACCCGCAGCTGATACCGTCAATACATTTGTTAAAATTTTAACGCTGCCGCATTTACATGAAGCGGCGTTGTCTTATTCGCAGGCTTTGAGCACCGACAAGGGATTGTGCAGATCTCTAACGGCATCCATATTCTATGCATGAAGTATTTTAGAGCCTTTCGCGGTCATTGGTCATTCCATTAATAGAGTCCTCTTCAGGGTGTTCGGATGGTTCTGGAGTGCTTGAGTGGCAGTGCCGGTTTAAGTTTTTTTTTAACAATTAACGAAAAATTAAATTTAGAAATAATTATGGACAAAAAAAAAGAAAACAGTGTTCTTATGAAACAACCTAAAATTTCACAGTAAATAAAAATTACTTTAAAAAATTATATAATTGCTTTCCTGGCTTACTATTGCCCGATGAATATTATTCAGAACTGAAAATCAGCTAAGGAAAATTCAAAATATGAAGTTAAATGAACTAAAAGTTTTGAATTCCATTCTGGTGGTCATCGTCGACTGAATTATGTGACACAGATGAAGACCAATAAGTCAGAAACCACACTTTCTGATAATCTCTAGTTTGATAGCAGCACATTCCCCTGAAATTCACGTCATAATTTAATATTTCACTAGCCCATTAGTTACTTCGAAAAAACATATATACAGGAAGATATAGTCATTTTAAATTTAAAGGCGAGCCATGCTGCCCTGGAATCATGCCACTATTCATTAGATCCACCGCTTTAACCTCAAATATCATTGCAGTAATAAAAAAAAATGAAATCTGAGTCAACTTTCACTTCCGAAGAAAATTTACCGCATTAATAGAAACTTTTGTTTCGATAATAATTCCATTCGATGAAATCGTTTGAGAGGTATATTCGAAAATTAAATTTTTCATGGTATTTCAACAGCATGTATCTTTTCATTCTAGTCGAATCGCAAAAAAGTATAAATACAAAAACTGTTGCTTCTGATCTCAGAAATATCCCGTTGAAACATATGTTCAAACACTACCTGTGTGGACATAAAATTTAACATTAAATTTGGTTTCGAATGTGCGTTCTTTTCATTAAATTTGGTGAATTCAAAACTCTTGTTTAAGAGTTTGATTTTGATATATTGGTATTATACCAAATTTTGCTCAATTCGAAAGAGAACGACGAATATTTAAAGATACCAGTTAGATTAGAAGAGATCGGATTGACAGAGGTGACGGTGTCGCAGCCTATATAGAAATTGATCTCTCTTCGTCGAGATTGTGGCTTTTGATTTCGATGTTGATCTACAACTAGAATATTTTATATTCACAGTGAATATTTCTAAAATGATGTGTGCTATATGTGTCCTTTATAATTCTCCAAAGTTGAATTTCAACCTACTTGTGTTACATTTTGACAATATATTTTCTCATCTCTACCCCACAGTAGATGAAATTTTCTGTCTGGGTAATAACATAGTTTGATGAGTCCTAGACACTATTTGGTTTCCTAGTTTGAAAACTATATACCTTTTCAGATAATAACTGAGCCTACTAGAATTTGTGTGTTAGTTCTTTTATCGATGCTATTTTTCTAACTGATAATTCGTTAGTGATAAGGTCTAGAGTAATGATGGCTTACATTATTCATGATAATCTATAAGTCTAATATGAGCATAGACAGACAAAACCAGTGAAAAAACCTAAAATCATCAAAAATCTCACTTTAGTCCGAAACTTTTTCATTTAATTATTATTAATATTAATTATTATTATTATTATAAGTTACGAAAAGTATATCAATAATGAGATGATTATCTAAAAAATTTAATTTTCACTACATTTGCTCATCATGTTCTGGTGAAGGGATCACTGATCTCTAATCTATAATAACAATAATCTGATGTCCGAAATGTTGATTTGAAATATGTTTAATATTAACTATGCCTCATCATATCACGGCCATTTTAATAGATCTTTCTAGCCCAATGCCATGAAAAATTCAATTCAATAATTTTATTGCTTCAGTTTCCCAAACTTAAAAAAAAAACATTCAGTAAATAATGAATAGGTTGAGGCTTTTGCGGCCATCGTTCAATGTCACCTGTTCGAGTGTCTGGTGCAAGTCGAGAACTAATACACGACGACGGCCGAAATGAACAACTTGTTGAGCCAGCCCAGTAATTGATTTATTATGAAAAAAAATTTATATTGATTATACTCTTGGTGATGACTTTCCATAATGTATAGAGTGTAGAAATCCTTTTGAAATTTTTTTTCGGGAAACTGTCAAATTAATTGTAGCGCTATACCTAATGGCTTTCGTCTGGTTCAGTTTGTGTAGCCTCAATTTAGACTATCGCCAGACGTGAAGTAACTAGATCAAATTGAATTAAATTTTTTGTTTTTGTAACAGTCCTTGCCCTTTTTATCCTCTTAATAAAGACATTAATTCATTATCATTATTTCTTCTTTCCTTCATGTTCATTTCATTTCAAGAATCCGTAACTTTTCTTATGCTTGTAATGATAAAATTCTTAATTTTGTATGCTCTTTTACTCATTCCACTGAAAGGTGAAAAAAATTTCATTTTAGAAATAAGTTAACAGGATTTTTGGTCAAAAAAAGATTAATGTTCGACCTCTTTATTGTTAAACCTAGTTTCCGGCCAATAACTTCACCTACTTCTATGATAAATAACTAATTTCTAATATTATAATTGATGGTCAGTATCTAAAGTTAAAATTTCATTTTTTTGAAAAAAAAAATATGAATTTTCGATTTGCTTAATCCACCTGGAAAGTTCACGTCGCATCATAAATTGATCTCAGTCACAGGAATGATTTATAGAGATATCTGAGTTTTCCTCATAAATGGAAAACGTTGACGGGTGGCAGAAAATGCGAGCTAGCGAAACTACGAGTACATTTGCGAAGTTGGGGCCTACAATAATAACCGTAAATAAAGGTGCATCCCTAAATTGATTTCGTTTTGCATCTGAATGGGAAAAAGCTGTTATTGCGCCCATATCTACTTGATTTATTTTATTCGCTCGCTTAAAATGCATATGGGTGCAAATACATAGTCAATTCTGGATGGATTTATGAACCGTGATTTTTTTATTGCATTTTTTCGACATCGATATTCAATAGTAAACCATTCTGGATTGAAAAAAATCAAATTTTGTTCAGAACGATATGTATTGTGTATCTCTCCCAGAACTGGCAGCCTACATTGAAATATACTGCTCCACACAAGTAAAGAAATATTGTGATCATTTCATAAGTTACCAGATATTCATTTTTGCGAACTCAGAATGATGTTTATTTTCTCATACTCCAAAAACCATGAACTAAAAAACTGACAGATAACAAGACACATAATTTGAGAATCGTTTGATCGATGTTATGAATCATTTGTTTGTTTCGTGAATTGTGGAAGTAGAAATACAATCTACGTTTAATTAAAAGGAGACGAACTTCTGTTTACGACTTTCAATTCGACACACCTGAACATTTGTGAGTGATCAATATAGTAAGCAGTCGATTTATAAACAGTTCCAGTTAATTCTTTCATATCAGCCTATTTCTCGGAAACTAACGTTTCATTCTTCAGGGCTATCAAATGTAAATATATTAATTGTGTTTGTACATCATTAAAGGGAAAGATGAAAATTACACTAATTTTAGGATTTTATGAGCTGACAAAATTATACTGTTTATAATTATTGAGTGCATGTGTCCAAAGAAAACACAAAAAAGAGGGCAGATAGAGTGAAATTGATAAAATAATTTTGAGTGAAATGTAGTGTTTTGTTGTGGTAGTATTGATGTTATATTTCAATTTATTTACTTTTTGGTCATATTGAGGTTATTGTCATGATTCATTATCTTGATTGCTTGTGAAAGTTCTCGTTTATGTCTCCTCAGTTCCGATTTTAAAATCTTTGCCCTGGCGAGAAGATATGCCAGGGGGGGGAATCCAAATTTGGGATTGGTTCCTACTAGGTACATAAAATATTTAATTTTTCACTTAGCTATCTGAAAATGGGCATTCTTATGCCGAATGACCACAAACAAAAATAAAATTTGGTTATTATAAAAATTAAAATGAGAATTATTCTGCCTTACACCAAGGTTCTTGGTCTTCTAACATATGCCCCATGTGGAGCATCATTCCATACAAATGTAAGGCAACAATTTATAAATCATATTGTGGTTATTCAGTAATACGGGAATTTAAATGCGAATAAAGTATAAAATAAAAATGTGAATAAACTTTTTTTTTTAATGAGCCCCATGGCTCTCCCTCTGGGTGCTCTACTACTGACTTATTTGAGGAAAATACTATCGAATGAAATTATTTCTTTTAATGAACATATTGCAGAATAATCTGAGCTTTCTGCGAATGTTCCCTGACACTCTTACCTACACTTAATTGTCAGGGGCAAATCATCTCGCAAAAATTGTTTCCTAACGATGAAGCAAAAAAAACATTTTGAACTATTGAACTTCGTGATGTTTCGAGTCTATATCAAACTCCATTATCAGAAAAATTCGTTAAATTCGTGAAAATCTTCACAATCATTCTTTTCTAATTGTTTTTTTTTCTCATTTTATCAAATGAGATCATTTACAATAAAAAGCGAGGCCTTGCCAATGCCAACTATAAGACCTTAATTCCTGGTTTACTTTAATTTAGCAAGGGTGTGATTTGTGATATCCATACCGAGCAGAGACAAACGTTTGATTCCTTTCGATTTTATGGTTCGAAAGAGCGCAAATACACGATCTGAGGGGTCGAAAACTAATTTCCGTCATTTCATAGAAAATGCGTTAAACTATTCTACTTCTTCGACCTTAGGGAAGTCTTCCCTCTCTTCAAATTCATTTCTGCTCGGATTTATTATAGGTGAGGAAATGACACTGATTTGCATTTTGATGTAAAATATACATTCCATCTAATTCAGGAGAAACCATTTCCTTTCGGGAGTTGAAACCCTGGCGAAACACATTTGTTTCAATTTATTCTGGGAAATGAGGCATGGTTTTTATTTTCTACATGATGAGATGAATGAGGTTCATTCGAGAGAAGTTGTGTATATTTCTTTATACAAAATATTTTGTATCTTTATCTATTACCGATGGTAATATACAAATCATCAATTATTAGAAGTGAACTATATTTGCACAACACAAGTTCGAGTGTCTATTAGACGTCTATGGAGAACTGGACCTATTTAAGATTTGAAGCTTGGGATCACAATATTATTCAACATTCTATACTCGATGTCACTTATTTTCTCGAGTTTTTCGCAGTCGTCCTTCCTTCGTTCTTGAAGTATCACCATTACGAGTGTCTGCCATCTTCAGGAGTTGTTCTCGCTGAAATTACCCGTCGACGAAGGCCGAAATGCTGTGGAAAACAAGGACATCGAATGATGGCCGCGAAAGCCTTAGCCAATTCAATGAACTGAAAACATTACACCCCCTTTGTACATAGCGCAGGGTTGTCAGTCTTAGACATAACCCGAATCAAGCCGATACGGAGTGGAAGCGATGGGACAATTAACATCGTGCACGTAGACTCACGTCCCTCCCCCACCCTTAACGGAAGTATAAAGAACAGCTCCAGATTGAAACCGGCATTGGAGCGGTCCGTAGCTCAGCGATCGAGTTAAAATCTCAGACCAAGAGTGCTCTGAAGCTGCTTATCTCAGATATAAGCGAAAGGTTTGATGAAATAATTTCTAATAGATCACGGCCAATAAGCCCACAGTCTCTCTCAATGTCATTATATCCAAGCGTGAAGGCCTTAAACTATTCACTCAAAATATTATTTGAAGAATTCATCGATCAAGTACAAAATGCAAAAATTTACCAAAGATCGAATCAAATCGAAAACTTTTAAAAAATAAGCACAGAAAGACATGAGAATGTTCAATTTTCATTTGAGAAATATAGATATGTCTTAAACTTTATGTGAAAAATGAAAATAAAAGAAAATATAAATCTATAAGAATTTACATCAACGAACTGAATCGAATTGAATTGTAAATTGAGTAAAATTAATGAGGATTACCAATATTTTTATAGATTCTTCATGATGTGGCAGGTAAACATATTATTTCATAGATCATGAAAAGCAAGAAAATGACATTGTAATGAAATGAATAATAATTTTGAGGAAACTATAAATACATATCTATTTGAGTTGAAATAATTTTTCACCAGAATTGAATGAGGCGACCTGAAAAAATCAAATTATAGTTTTAACACAATAAAAGTTGTTACTCTGTCAAAGTAAAATGAGAAGAGGGAGTTACTTCTGTTTCCAATTCGGGAAAGTTGAGATACCTGACAGATCAAATAGAGGGGTTACCGGCGTATGTCAATCAACTGATATCTATGGAGCATCGAGCTCTTAACTAGGAGTTGAAATAGCCAGTAGCGTAGACAAAAGCGAGGTAGGACGGGGCATCGTTCAATTTCAAATAATTTTCGTTTATTTTTGGATTTTATAAAAGACTGTTAATTCATACTCCAATGTGAATCTACGACTGGTTATTTCATTAAACTGATTTCTTTCATTTGTGGGACTTTCTGAATATCCCTACAGCAAAAAGATACTCCATATTTTGCGTAAATGAGATTTATGAACTGAGAAACAAAAACACAATTTTTTGAGGTTATGGATATGAATAACATATAGGTCAGTACCATTTATGATTGAATATATCAAAACTGAATGAAATTATTCATAATGTAAATTAATTAATAAAATAATGAATTGAACAAATTACACGTGAAAAATTTTAATTGTCAACAAAACGGAATGCAAACGTATTAATAGTCCTGAATTTCTATATTTCATGTATGCATCGTAGGGTTAATGTTGAAAAGAAATCTCTAGTTCGTCTATTCGCCGATCATGGCGCTTTTATAATTAGAATCGATGTTTTATATGTAGGTAACTTTTTCGGTATTATACGATACGATAAGTGATTAATTGTGTGTATTCGCTTAAGTTCCTGAGTTTCTAAGCGTTTCGTTGTTTTCATATCACAAGGGCCCTGAAAAAAAAGGAGAATTCTTAGAAGCAGCACACGAGGAAATAAAAAATCATGAAAACTATGGTTATAGTGAGATATGAACCAAAAGAGAAGAGAAATGAGAAGATCGAGGGCATTTCTAACTGAGGTTACGAAAGTTAGAGGAGAACAAGGGACAAAGTGGCGAAGAAATGAATGATTTATGGAAAAACAGTAAAATTAAAATTTCAGAATTTAAATTAATCGAAGAAGCCTTCCGAAATTTTACTTCTTGTTTTCCACGTTCAGCGACAACTGTTGAGTAAGAAAGAGACAAATGGTTCTCAGAGACCACAGAGATCTCCATCAGCCTGAAGCCAACAATATCATATTAAGAGTGAAGATAATCAATAACCGAGGTGACCGAGCCAGTCAAGACAGATAGGCGGCTTCGGGACAAAGGACTCAAAAAACGACGATTCATTTTCATTTGTTTTAAATAAATCAAATTCATTAAGACAAACAATGATTCTTCCTCGAACTAACGGCTGATTAATTACAGTCAACGGTCGTCCGTAATGGACCTGAACGGTTCAGAAATTTCTTCCGGATGCTTTGAACCTCGTCCGTGAAATGACAATGGGCGGGTCCATCGTTGGAGATGCTGGGTATTTTTAGAATAACATTTAATGAGAGTTTTCCCCGAAAATTTTGGTATTTTTTTACAGAGTGAGACAGGGGCGCATTGATGATTTGAAACGACAGTTACACTCTCATTTCTCAACGAAACTCAAATCATATCGAATAAAAGTATGTACAGGGTGGTCAGATTTCCATGTTTTTAGTACTACATCTTCTAAATTATTATAGATAGATAAAAAGTAATATATGTCATGTTCTCTTTTTTTCGAGAAACTTGAATTGTTGAAAACCGCAAATCGCTACGGTTTCTAGTTTCCATCCTACAGGGTGATTTTAGAATTTGGCCAATTATTATAATTCGCTATAACTTCCGCAGTATTGCCGTTACGCTCCCGAAGTAGAAAAATCTTCAGGGCAGTTTTTTCAGTACTTTTTAACAGTGCTATCGAAATTTTGGTAGCGGTTAAAATTATAGAGATATTAAAAAAATTTATTTTTTTCAAATATATTTTCCTCAGAAAATTTCAAAAAAATCATGATAAACTTCTGAGTGTACATATCGAGAATTCCGGAAAAAACACTTTTCAGTCAACATAATTCGAGCAGCCTCTCCCATTAACTTCCGTGGAAACTGTAATTGAAGATTTAAAATTCCCATTTTCAAATACTATTCATAGGAGAACAGAAAAATTTTCGATAAACACTCCTTGGGCCTGTATAATAATATAACTTTAATTGATGATTTCTAAATCAATTTGACAGCTTACAATTGTTGAATACCCTCAGTTAAAAAGATATGAATCAAAATCAAATCAAAACTATCTTTGATTTTGTTGATCGAAAAATGATTTTCGGAATTTTCGATATTCAAGCTCGGAAGTATATCATGATGTATATTATTGAAATTGTCTAAGAGAAGTCTTTTGAAAAACATCGTAGCTCACTCCAGTTTCTATTTGGAAAAAAATAATTTTTTTATTGCTCTAGGATTTGAATCAGCACTGATTAGCATTGGTAAAAAGCACTGAAAAAACTGCCCTGAAGATGTTTCTGTGTCGAGAGCTCAGTAGCAATACTATGAAGTTATAGCCAATTATTGATCAAATTCCAAAATCACAATGTAGCATGGACACTAGACACCGTAGCGACTTGCAGTTTTCAGCAATTTATGTTTCTCGGAAAAAAATCATGACATGTATATTATTTTTTTAGTCTCGTTCAATTCAGGAGATGTATTACTTAAACATCGAAATCTGACCGCCCTGTACATATACTCACGACTTAATGTGATTGATGCTCTCCTGCTGCTGGTATATTCAAGTTCACCGCACTGTTATGTTTTTTGTATTTATACGTGCATTTATACCAAGAAATATCAGTCCTGAAGATGGTCTAAACATAGACCGCAACTGTCAGCATTTTATTGACCTCTTTCTTTTAATCTTCGAACCCATCATCAATATGATCAAATCAAACATTAGGAAAGAGTGAAACTATAATTATTTCTGTAGAAGCATTCAGTTCTTCAAGCGTGGTTGGATGTAAGTAAACAGAAACATACTGAGGTAAAAAACAAAACTAAAACTTATTTTCTCTAATTTGAACATATTGTGGCACTGTAATAAGCCATAATGATGAATACACTCTATATCTTAAGGGATAGTTTTCTTTTCAATCCTCAATTTTTCTAAACCCCAAAAAACTACATAAGCAAAACCTTCTTACTAGTATATGTCAATCGTTCATACTACTGAGATGGGTGTGTTTGAAAGTACAGTCCCTGGCCAAATTATTAGACGCACCATGGATTTGATGCAAAATCTGAATCATGAATGTCGTTGGCTAAAAATAAAATATAATGCTGATGGATATATTCAGTCGAAGATTCAACAATTATTTATAAGTTGAACCAAAATAAAAAAGAGGAGAAATTGAAATTATTCAGTGGGAATACAAATACATAGCTTTTATTATATAGATTGTTATTCTAATACCCTTTCAATACGTATACCTAATAGGATTAAATAGAGAAATACCTAAAATACTAGCCTTTATCGGTAAAAAAGTATCATTATTAGATGTTTACATTATTATATGAATCTGAAAGTACTTACCCCAGTGCTTTCCAAACTTTTTGTACCTGCGCCCCCCTTCTTTGGAAAAAAATTTGTTGTGCCCCCCTTAATTTTTCTATAACCGTTTTTCTGATTAATTTTTTTGACACCTATTCGACATTTTTGTTTTGTATTCGAAAATGATATTTTGGAATCAGCTGCGTGCCCCCCCTGTAACAGTCTCGCGCCCCCCTAGGGGGGCGCGCCCCACAGTTTGGAAAGCACTGACTTACCCTGAAAATGTTGAATTAGGAATTCCATTCCCCACCTAGTTAAGAAGTCCTACATTTTTTAACTATTTTTTTTTTCATTGACAGTAGTTCACTCACGCAAATCTCATGCAACTGAATCAAAACCTGTTGGGACTCGAGGGCTGAGACAGTTGTCTCCCTTCTGTGTTTCGCTCGCAACGCTGGTTGCAAACTTTTTCTACTATATTTGATTCAAAGATAGGCTTCATTGGATTCAATCTAGTTGTTATTCCGTTAAAATGTTTAGCTATTGAATGAAATGAATCAATTCATTCAAGTATAGGTTGTATGCAAAGCAAATATAGTTCTTTTTTATTTCAATATTATTCTGATCAATTCATTCAAATACAAGTCTCATCAAACGAATATGTAGTTCTTCCTTATTTCAATATTAGTCGGACTAGAATTGAAGGACTACCGTATTATTCAATGAATTATCTGAATTTAATTACTTCAAAAATAATTTATTGATATAAGAGAAAGTTTTATTGGGACAATTGAAACGATATCAATTAAATAACTACTATTGACGTTAGCACAGTATTTTTTGTGTGTATTGTACCTTCCAGAAATTCTTCTGTTCAACACCATCTTTGAAAGAATGGTGCTGCTGATTAATTTTTTCAACGTCGCCTATTAGCATCAGAACTGGACTTCTCGCAGAGAGTTGCTGAAAAGTGGAAGGTACATTTTGAGCGAATTTTCGGTGAGAGTCTCCTCAAACAAATACTGAAATGGGTGTTGACCGAGAGAAAAATAAGCTAAAAGTGTTTCAAATAGAAGTCGCCAATGAGGTAGATTCTGATAGACGCTGCAAATTTCTAATAGCGTCGGGTCTGCTAGTATTAAGTAAAACTAACATAAACATACAAATATTTTCCAAATGTTCGATGCTCTACTTCAGTTTATTTTCGCAAATTGGTACACTTTATCAAAAGGGCATTTGCAACCCTAATGAAGGGCCTAAGAAGCGGTTCCTCTGCAGTTTCACCAGTGAAATTCTATAACGAAATTATTTCCAAACTATATAAATGAAAAAAAAAAACTAAAAACAATTATGTTTTTAACATTTTCTGTATTCGTCGAGAAACTTATGTAGTAGAGACATCAATCACCCAGAGCAGACTTTCGAGTGAATATTTTCTGCTTGCATCCACCGAATCCTTCGATTGTATGTGATTAATAATACAGCAACTACCTATCCGTTTCAAAATGATTGGCATCTCGGGCAGCTGTGGAATCTCGAAAATATGTTGGTAATATCCCATCAGTAACTTTTGAGTTCTGGGATTTAGGTTGGTGTTGATTGAAAACACTAAGTTTTGACATTTCAGAGTTTGAATTAACCTCCTGAAAATATTTCGAATGTATTTCTGTATGCTTATGTTCTTGATTAAATCGACAAATTAGTTTTTGATTTGAATATTTATCAAGTATTACAGAATTGAAAATGGCTGGAATTCATCAAGATACCTCTCGCCTCGCCTAAATACAAGGGAACGTGAAGTAGTTTATCGTCGGGACTGGGAGTTTTTCTCAACAATTCAGCAGGTATTTCTGCCAGTATTATTCAGGTAACAATCATTTACTTTTTCGGGGTGTTTTCTGATAAATAAATGAGTCTCAAAATTTCAGTTTTCACCTAGACCTGTCGGATGAATTTTGGAGAAAAAAGAAGGCAAGACAAGTCATTACAGCCAGGAGTGAGCAGTGGATGGAAACCTAATCCACATGATAATACCTTCAAAGAGACATTATACGACGTTATTTTTTCTAAAATCAAAAACAATGAATAAATCAGTTTGTACATCTTTTTTGAACTGCCTGAAAAGTAACTGAATTTCAATCAAAATCAACATTTGGTATATTATTTAATGTATCATGAAATGGATAGGAATACAAATAATGAGTGATCTTTTTTATAGC
Source organism: Hippodamia convergens (assembly GCA_038502775.1). NCBI lineage: Eukaryota > Metazoa > Arthropoda > Insecta > Coleoptera > Coccinellidae > Hippodamia > Hippodamia convergens. The sequence continues at coordinate 41,517,902 of CM076611.1, read as the reverse complement.
ATTTCACACTTCAAATGATTCACAATTTGTTAACAAATATTTTCTATTTGTTTGAACAACTTGGCTATGAAATTATAAAGTTTATACTTTTTGTACCTCAATACTCAGACAAAATAACACAGGGCGAGAACTTGGCTGAATTTTCGATAGTCATCAGTCATGAAGAATGCAAAGATGGCTGAAGGGTCTTCATAGAGAACGAACTTTTAGTTATCATTGATGAAGTCTCAATTATTTAATGAATTATATCTCTATATTGGAGTTCCTTGAAAGCCTGCAAGATTTTATGTTGAAGCATTCCAAGGTAATTTCATTATCAATCCTGAATTTCCTATTTCCATCCTTGATCTACGGAGGAATAGTTTGGGTATGTATATTTTAGTCATCATCTCAGCTTGTTTCTCTTTTGTAATTAAAGCTAAGTTTGAAACTTTGTCAATACAACAATGATGGAAATAATATAATTTCACAAAAAATTCTTCAAATTCATTCGCCTTGAGAAATATATTCAACCATTTTATAGGTTATATTGATATATTTCAATCCATGATGAATACACAGAAATTTTCAGTAACTTTTTGTAACCAAAAATAAAGCCCCGGCTGGAATTCCATGGCTTGCTCTGATGACAATCATTTTGAAACGAACTATAATTTGATTGAATCATTTTTGATTTTTCAAAGTTACCCTGTATTTCACTTTGAATGGATCGAAATTAATCAAATTTGATTAATTCAACCATTTTCAATTACACACTTTTGTTGTGAAGCTAAAGCGCCGGTCCCCAAAATTAGGCCTCATCTTGAATGTGTCGCATTATATTGTTTCACCTGTGAAACATCTAGACGCGGCTTAAATGGAACAAATATTGAACTTAACCCAGCTTTTGTTTGTTGGAGGTAAATTCCCGTCCCTATGTAGAGGGAAGCTGGATTTACCGGTGGCGTTTGTAACTGAATACGACTTCGGGATGTCGGAGACCGGGTCGGTCCTTAGCAACGCAAAAAGGGGCTGGTTGTTAACGACTCATCTCACCCTCGAACGGAGGGTGTTTAAACTAACTAAACATCCCTTAATCGGTTTATATTTAAACATCCCGCCGCAGCGCTGTTTGTTTTTCAATTAAGGGAATGTTCTCTTTCATCCGATTCGTGTATCTCTTTGGGAAATTGGGGACGTGATTCTGGAATTATTCGGCCATTATTTATTTTAATTTCTGTCACTGAAATAAAATAATTTTTTTTCAGCATTCAGTCATTGGACATAGTGATTGAACTCAATTAAATTATTCAATGAGAATTGGAACTGAAATACAGAGGAGGGCAGAAAGAACCTTGTAACACCGCGAGTTCAATCTTATGAAACTTTGTGGGGTTTTCACTCCCAGTTTCTAATGTCTGGATCCCTAAATTAAAAACTTTTAAATCAGTTGAGAAAGATTGTTGCCTCACAATGAACGAACACAGACATTTCCAATTATCAAAACAAGTACCTATCTAATAGTCTTACGTTTCGAAGTTTATACCTCTTCTCCAGACAAAATCTTTGAATCTTCAGAATGGTCGATTTTTCAATCTGAGTAGATGACAAATTGTTCGAACATTTCTTGTTTTTTTATTGTTAGGCAACAAATTTTTTCCACAAATTGGTAATATTCAATTGACATTTGCTAATTGAATAATTCAAAAATCTACGACTCTGAAGGTTTATCTATTTTTTGTGATAAAATAGTCTGATATAGTCTCCGTTACATCTTCTGTTACTTCGTTTTTTATTGCTCATTTATTGTCAGGCAAGTATTTAAGTAGGAGCATTTACCTTATTCAATTTTTTTCAACTGAGTTATTTGTTTCACAGACTGGGGATGAAAATCTAAAAAGATTTTAGAAAATCCAGAACACCCCAGAATGAATTTCATTCGATAACAACTATACATATATATTTTCGTATATGACAAGGAATATCCTAGAAAGAACAACGAAATGCTGAGGTTTCAGTTGATACAGAATCTGACTCAGAGCTCTACAATGAATAATAAAAAAAAAGTGGATAAAACTTACGACTTTTATTGAGTAAGATTACCCTAATATAACACGAATTCATTTACGAAAATATAAAAATTGAACAAATACCAGAGCGATAAGAATAACTGAAGAATAAATAAACAAACTTTTTCGGACAAAGAAATCCTTTCTGCCTCGAAATTTTTTGGGTTTATTCTAATGGAATAGAGCTTAAAGTGATGTGGTATTAAATGACCCCTCATTTTGAATGGTATTCAATTGTCTATACTGACATAGGTAACGGATTTTAAAATTTTTTGTCATAGGCCATGAAAAAATCAATTTTCAAATTTTTCTAAGTTTCAGCCGGTACGATAAAATTTTTTATATAATATTCGTCCTAGAGTACGTGTGACGAATTAAATGATATTAATGGCAATAAGGACGAAAGGCCTCAACATTTCCTATTTTCGAGACAGAGGCTGTTCAGTTGGTACAATTACTTTTCTCTTTGCAAGAGGAAAATTCTACGCGACTCAAAACAACCATATTGCTTGTTTTAAATTTTCTTACATATTCGAAACATTTTCAGTGGCATATACAAGGAGATTATTTGATTTACTAAGTCCTATTCCTAAATAAAAAGACCGTAAAATCAGTAGGCTAAAACTATTTGCTTCAAAAGTAGAAGTTTTTCATGAAAATTTTATCTCTGAGCGATATGGAATACTGATGAAGCCAAATAGGGCTATCATTTCTTCAACCTCATGATAAAAGATGAATGATACACATTTTGAAGATTACTATTCTGCATTAATCATTAGTTCAAAAATGTTTTCGGCGTGGCCTCGGTAAAGTAAAAGAATTTCTTGTTTTTCGATGTGTTCCTTTTCTTGAAAACAGTTGGCTTCAGAGTCGCGCAAAGAATAGACCGTTTCCATCACTCGGAGAAACTTGCATGGGGGCCCTGATTTGGGGGACACTGCTAAAATTTCATGGAGTGAAGGAACGCAGTTCATTTTAGCATGTGATTTGAGATGTGAAACTTCCCTTGTGACACTACTAGATGTCGCCACCTGCAATATTTTACTTAGTAAGCTAGAACTCTTTGCTTCAGAAGTAGTAATTTTTCATGAAGATCTTGATTCTGAGCGATATGGGATACTGATGATGCCAAATAAGGCTGAAACCGTTATATCTCTTTTTTCAGTGACAAAATCTGATATCATTGCTCCAACCTCATAATAAAAGATCTCTGTGAGCCTAGGAATTGAAATAGGTATTCATTTCTACTTCGATTACTGATTACTACTTCGAATTTATCTATGTTTCAAAAACCGTAAACGTTTTTGAACTTTTTTATCTGGAATTTTTTTATGAAACAACAAACTTTCAGAATTTTTTTTAAATGAAGAAAGACACGCTTTTCAATGTTCCCTCCCAAATCACTCTATACCAGCATTCTCCCATTTTCACCTATAATAGATATAATCGAACTCGCAGAGACGTATTGATCAATATCTATTTTCCCCCGGGCTGAACAAAGAACGGAATGAATTCAGGGAAAGATTTATCGCAATCGGAAAATGGTATCACTGCTGGAAAACCATTTTGTGCAAGAATGGAACTTCGCCGGAGGCGTTCAACCAAAAATTGTGAAGTGGCTGAGATTAGAATAAAAACGTATTTGGGACGTTCAAACGAGCTTAGCTCAGCAGCAAAGTGGAATTTGGGGGAACAGGGTAGGACTTCTTCTAGATTCATAAAAAGCCGTAAAATGATTATGTGACAGATAATGCATTAAGAATTAGGAAAAAGTATGGTTATTTCATGAAAAAAGAAAAGGGAGCATCGGCACAGAGAATGGACGAATCGAAAAAAACTTTTTAGTTCGAAATCCCAAACGTTGTTTTCATGTTCACGAACGAATTTCGATTTGTAATTTTACTTTTCAGAATATTCAGATACAACAATTTTATTTTATTTTTTTAACGGGGAGACAGGTTTTTTCGGCTGAGGTTTTTTTCCCTGGCTCTATAGTATCATATGATACTGGTGATGAAAGTATCGTATGATACTATAGTATCATACGAAGAATGTTGTGGTACCCCGTTCCTTTTTTTACCTCAGCTTAGGTTCTTCTTGTTTCAACATTTATTGTATTATTTTAGCTCTCTTATTAAAAAGAATATATATATATATATATATATATATATATATATATATCTTCCTATCTGGATGTAATGATTTTTTTATACATTTTCTGGTTCTGCTCATACAAGGCGTCTCAGAAGAAAGTTTATATTTCCTTATCCTACTCAGTGAGCGCAACGATTTGGAGGGAGCGGGGGATATATAAATTTAAAGTTTGGCTATCGCTAGATGCGTACAAGACTTTCACGAAAATAGTAATTCTACTACTATTGTTTGGAGAAGTTACTTCAATACTTGAAGTTTACTCTAGTTAAAGGATGCGCCCAACTCATTCCCAAATGAGTGCGAAAGTTGAGAAGATCGGTTCAACACCCAAAATCCAGATAATTGAGAACGGAAGAGAACGTGCAACAGGTTAATTGGTCTGTTCTTCTCAGTCACAACCTGCTTTTATCATCGCTCCACCGCATGTTGCATAAAGATCTAAAGCTGCACCCCTAAAATTTCAATTGGAGCCAGAATTGAAACCTTTCAAATGAACGCTTCCAAAAATTTTTCAAATTTTTATTGTTGGTTTTAGCTGATTTGTAATTCAATGGCCATGTTAATAAGCAAAACTAAAAAAACTACTTCTAGCACTGTGACATGTTCTTTCGAGCATTTAGGCCGTCGTCGATTAGTTCTCGACGTTTCGCCAGTTCGAGTGTCTGGCATCTTCAGGAGTTATATTTCAGGAGATGTTCTCACTGGACTGAACTGCCTGAGTATGACGGGGACGCAGATTGTACTTCCTTATATAACCTCGGTCGGGGGGCGTGGCTGCGCTTGACCGTCTCGTCCCGATAACGAACGGCATCTGAAGATGCCAGACACTCGAACTGGCGAAACGTCGAGAACTAATCTACGACGACGGCCTAAATGCTCGAAAGAACATGTCACATTGAACGATGGCCGCGAAAGCCTCAACCAATTCATACTTTTAGCACTGTTCTAAACCTGAAATACAAATTATTTACGAACAAAATCAACAATTTTACATCGTTGGTGGACTAACAATAAGGATTCAGATGTGAAGCAGTGTATTCGTACTTGAAGAAATTGTGAAATAACCGATTGAATACAACTAGCCAGCGTTTGTGTGTTCTGTTTATCTAACTAAACCATTCCACTCACCTTGTCCAGCTGAAAGACGTTCTGCACCTCCTTTGCAACAGGAAAATCTCTCATAGAGATACATAAAATACAAGCATAAATAGAAGGAGAACTATCGAAACCCATTCAAGCGAGTAGCTGTATTCGCTGAGTCCTACCTTTTTCAACTTAATAAATAATAAAATTGTTCGAAGTCTTCCAGGGCTAGAAGAATACAAAATAGGGGATGCAGTAATCAAAATAGTGTGTTATGCTGACGATGCCGCTCTCATTGCAGAAAATGAAGCTGACCTACAAAGATTATTACAATAATTCAACTTCAGCCATGTCTCTGAATATGAAAATATCACCAACCACTTTTTCTGTGTTCTTCTCTAAGATGCTATTTTGACCTTGACGTTGAAGTAATCAAGCATCAGAGAATGAAACTTAACTACCTTGGCACAGAACTTTCCGGGGTTTGTAATATTGAAGCAGAGAAGAGATCGAAAACCAAAATCAGATAAAATAGCTGGTTGCCTGAAAAAAATATGGTGCAACAAGATTATGGGAAGGACACTGAATTGAGGATCTGTAAAGCCGTTGTTAGGCCGGTGATGACATTTCATTTACCGCAGAAACCAGGCCAGAAATAGCGACATCCAAAAGACAGAACAGCCTGTAATGTAAAAAAATCAATGATTGGGTAGCAAACAGGAAGAAGGAATGGAATGAATACATAAGCAGGATGGACAACTGCACACTTGTGAGAATTCCTCACGACAAGAAGTGACTTTGGGAGCCCCAAGAAACGATGCCTAAAATCAAGAGTGATTAAGAAGAACATTAAAAAAAAGAAAAGTAAATCTTACAGGAAAAAAATATCCAAGTTCTTCCAATTCCGTAATGAGAATTTTAACTGGGTATAATCTTCTCTTGCCTTGGTCGTGGTATTTTCAAGTAATCGATTGGAGAATCTCCGTGTTACTGTGGTTATTTGCGAATATCTTTTGTAAGTGGAATTTTGACTTTATTGGTTCAAGTTTTTTCGTACAGGAAAGCATCTGATTATTAAGTCATTTCTATGTTTTTCAATGTAAGGTTTCTTGAGTTTCTTGAATATGGTGTCCATATTCAAGGATTAGTAGGCATGTCATTTCATAAATGTTTTTTGCTGTCTCATAATTGACACCTTCCCTCTTATATGAAAGCGATTTGAAGTGACTATATCTTGGTTTTACCTTTTTCTTCAGTTTTGTGTGTGTTACATGAAGTTGAGTTTGTTGTTGAGTGTTATTCCTAGATATTTACCGACCGTGTTGTTGTGATGGTGTGCTGTAACTTGTTAATGGTCGCATTTACCGGACGAAGATTCCGCTTCCGCTACCTAGCATAAATTGAAAGCGCTTCCAAAAATGCCCACTACTCCAGAACGTGTTGAGTTTGGCACGCATGTGCCATCAGACGATTCCGCAACAGTTGCACAACTGTTACGTCCGGTGAATGCGACCAATGTTTATTTTACGTGATGAGGCTGCGAACTTATATCCAGATATTATAAATGATCTTTTTATGGATTAGGAAGGATGTGCAATTTTTTCATCCATGTTACGATATTGTCGGTAAATCATTAGATTATAGTAGTGGATCTATATTTTTCCTAGAGATATAACATTTTGAGTTCCAAAATCATGGGCTACTTTTTCATGACAATTGCTTTCAGTTTTTTGATATATGTTGAACTTTGAAAGTAACATGCTGATTTGAAATAATTGCTTTCTCGGGGATTCTATTCTCGTTCGACAACCTCTTATGAGAAGATAAAAACAATCTTTGATAGATATTTTCACATGGAATAATTGGCGTATGATGACAAAAATTCTGGGTTATCGTGTCCTCAAACTCGATTTTGCTCAATGGTATACCGCATATTTTCTTTCACCATTCAACTGCACTTTTTATGATTGAAATTATAAATAACACTTGGTGTCTATGATTTAAAAGTAAGTAGTGAGTAATTATATTTCACAAAGTTTCACAAATTATAAACTCGATAATACCTATTACTCAATATGAAATACACAATAAGAAATACTCAAACATATAGGACAATATCAAAACGAGTATAACAATCAATCAAACTACAGAAGTTCTGAATAAGGAAGGAATTCCCGTATGCTACAGAACGCACCAGTGAGCTCGAAATTTTAGAGAGCCTTTCGGAAGTTGGTGGATGTTTTAATTTGCTGAGGCAACTTGTTATACGATTTTATAGCGAGTAATTTAATATAGTAACATATTTCCACTGGAAAAAGTGCCTGCAGAAAGTTTTAATTGTTTTCAGATATTTTCAAAAATAAAAAAGTTACGGCAAATTTTCGACAACGATGAAATATCATGATTTGGTTATATCTTCAAAACAAATGAAGATATCGTGAAGCGGTTTCCACTAATGGTGTTTTCACGAAAATAGAACACAGAACTTCTTCCAATGTTATTACCTATCTAATCTAATCACTGTACAGGGTGTTTGTTTATATTTTACTCACTAGCTATCTCAGTTATTATTGGTCGTACGAAAACGTTTAAATGGGCAAATTTGTAGTATTTTTTATGGGCATTCCGAATTCAGTACTAAGAAATGGATAGAGACATCGCTAACCTAAAAATTATATGTGAATTGTTGTTTTTCAAATGTCACACCCTGTATTTTATTTTCTTAATCAGTAGAGCTCTTTCATCTGATTTCAAATATATATACTGCTGTAGAACGCCACTCGAGAATGCTGTGATTTCTTTACCTATATCGAAGTTCCATTTTATGGCCTCCTGATAGTTCCTACTTAACATCATTGGACAGTTTTTCTTCGGAATATTTGAAATATGAAGTGTATATGGCCCATCCGCAAAATATTGAAGACATTGAATTCAGAATAGAGGGAGAAATCGACAACCTCGAAATATTCCCTAAATGGTAAGGAAAATACTCAAAAACTGAAAAAAAAATATATCGACTCTGTCTAGAAGTTAATGGGGGTAATTTGAAAAACCTGATTTAACTTTCAGTTAATTAAAAATAATAATATAAAAATAAGGTTTTTTATTATCCGCGGTTCCTTTGATATAAAAAAGTCGCATCGTTCTCGTGTGACATTCCACGGCTGCCTTAGATTTAGAAGAAAATATCTATATTTATAGAAAACTGCCAGAGATAAGCTCAACAAAGTATATATATTTGAAATCAAAAGAAAGAGCCCTACCGATTAGGAAAATAAAATACAGGGTGTTCCATTTGAAAAACAAAAGTTCACATAGAATTTTTAGGTTAACGATGCCTTTATGCAATTCTTAGTATTGAATTCTGAATGCCCATAAAAAATACTGCAAATTCGGCCATTTGAACTTTTGTGTACGACCAATATTAACTGAGATAGCTATTGAGTAAAATATAAACATTCACCCTGTACAGTGCATCTCAAATTCAGCGCCTTTTTGCAAGAAATAAAGATTGAAATAGGAAAAATATGTGCTTAAAAATACAAATGTGCTTTCAGTTTTGTGACATAATAATAATAATTATTATGCATTCATTTACATTTACTTCACATATTCAAGTTTTTTCATAAATGAACAAACATGTGTTTCCCACAAAAATTAGACTTGTACTACATAATAAAAATTAACACAAATTCGTTTTATAATAGCCATAAAATCGGAAAAAAATACAAACGCGTATGCTGCATGCCATGAATCATTCAAGCAGGAGGTGTGCATTATGTTTAGAACATATTGGACGAAATTTCGAAAATTGTTTTAGGTCACAATACCTGTTATTGTTCTTGTTTATTTAACATGGTTGAAATAAATTGAATTTGAATATAAAATTCGTATTTTAAATATGAGCATTTCACATTACCCTGAAACATCTTGAAAATATGAAATTTGGTAAAATTGCACCTTCTGGAAGATACAATAATTTTAAACGAAAATCTCATGTGTTGAGTATACGCTTTATTCACCTATTCACTCAATCTATAATTTGCATGACCAAATCTGGTTTGTACCTTTCGACCACTATTGTGGTCGCCTTAGTTAGGGTGGGTTTCACAAAGCGTTAATTGTACGATTAAAAACCTTACCTAATTTCGAACCAATCGAATCACTTGTTTTGAAATTTCAACGAATCGCGAT